>JAQHUG010000268.1:2219679-2283369 GCA_028555095.1 Dicrostonyx torquatus | reverse complement strand
TTATATATATGTGTGTGCGTGTGTTATATATATGTGTGTATGATATATATGTGTGTGTGCTATATATATGTGTGTGTGTTATATATGTGTGTGTTTTATATGTGTGTATGCTATATATGTGTGCATGTTATATATGTGTGTGTTATGTTATATATGTGTGTTATGTAAATGTGTGTGTTATATATGTGTATGTTATATATGTGTGTATGTTATATATGTGTGTTATATATATGTGTGTGTTTTATATATGTGTGTGTTATATATGTATGTATGTTATATATGTGTGTGTTATATATGTGTGTGTTATATATGTGTGCGTGTGTTACATATGTGTGTGTTATATATATGTGTGTGTTTTATATCTATGTGTGTTATATATGTATGTATGTTATATATGTGTGTGTTATGTTATATATGTGTGTGTTATATATGTGTGCATGTGTTACATATGTGTGTGTTATATGTGTGTGTTTTATATATGTGTGTGTGTTATATATGTGTGTTTTATATATGTGTGTGTGTTTATGTGTGTGTGTCACTATACATTATAAACTCAATAGGCTTAGGAATTTAAAAACTATAGAAATAGGCAAGGAAAATCTATTTTAGTCTCAGCTGTTCCTAGAAGAGAAATAAAAAACATTTACAGAGGCAAATGTGAAGTCTTCTAAACAATGTTAGCACAAAAGAAATTATCCGATTCTTTGCTATCCAAAAGGGGATAATTTTCACACAGAAACTCTAATTTCTGGATTTTATTTACTTATGGATGCCTGGTTTTAAAACCTAATTTATTTATTCATTTAATTAAATTCATTAATAAAAACTGCTGGACACTCTCTCTGTATGAATTCATAATATGAATTTTTGTTTCCTTAAGAATTAGCCTATAAAATGACTGCATACAGACCTGTGTTCATAACATAATTGGGGATGTGAATGCGTTATCAGAATCTGGAAAGCGGAGGCTAGAGAGATTGCTCAATGAGTAAGGCATATACCAGGCACGCATGAGGAGTTGAGGTCAGATCTAAAAACCCATTGAAAGCTGGTCCATCAGTATGCAGCTGTAATCCCAGGGTTCCTACAGGGAGTTGGAGACGGAGCACAGAAAATTCTTGGAAGATTATTGGGCAGTTATCTTGACATATATGATGGTGATCAAAAAGAGATATGTTTCAGTTAAGGTGGAAGGTGAGGAACAATTTAAGAGATTGTCCTCTGACATCACATATGAACCATGGTATGTGTGCACATCACACACACGCATGCACACACTTATACACACACAGAGATATACACACACACATACATACATACATGAAGTTTAAAACAAAAGAATCCTGGAAACACTAGGAATCTATCAAGATAGTAATATTTGAAAGAGGTTTTGGAGAATAATTTGTAATTTTCCAAGAATGTCAAGGGGTCTGGGGAAGAAATATAAAAGATTCATCAAAAGCAGGCTCAGGACACAAATGATCGGGAAGCATAGTGGAAACAGATGATGACCTGCAAGTCTTGGTGTCTTTGAGAGGAAAATTCTATTCAGCTAGCCATGAAACTGAGAGTGGAGAGTGGAAAAAAAAACACATCAAAAAGACCTTGTAGACTACTGCATACCGGTTTCCCGGTCATCCAGACGTGAATAATCACATAGAAACTGTATTAAATACAACACTGTTTGGCCAATAGTTTAGGTGTTTTCCTACCTAGCTCTTATATCTTAAATTTACCCATTTTTATTAATCTGTGTATGGCCACGAGGCTGTGGCTTTACCAGAAAGGTTTTGGCAACGTGTTTCTCCTTAGGCAGCTACATGGCATTTCCTTGACTCCACCTACTCTCTCTATCTCTGCTCAAATTTCCTGCCGGGATTTACTTTGTTAAGCCATTTGTCTAAACAGATTTATATTAACCAATAAAAACAACACATATACACAATGACATCCACCATCATCATGTAAGAGTTAGTTAGTAAAAAGCCTAAGCTAATAGACCAAACAGTGTCATAATCAATATAGTTTCTGTGTGATTATTTGAGCCTGGGCACCCGGGAAACCAAGGCACAGTCTCCTTTTGCAAAACCTCAATAGTTTTTAAACAGTACTTTACCTTTTTTGTTTATGTTTGGTCCAAAATATATGTTATTAGTTGTGATCTGCAAGGATTTGACTCATGGGTCTTGGTTCAGGGAAGCCTTATCTTTAACGCAGAAATTTTGAGGGATCCCAGGTATAAGCACAAAGCTGACAATCCAGTGATTTTCTCATGTTGAGGAGTCTAACCATTAGATTGATAACTTAGGACATTGCTCAAGTCTAATATCAAAAGGATATATTAGCATGGGTCAAGGCTATTGGACCAAAGTTAGATGACAGAAGGGATTAATAAATAAAGTCAGTGGTGACAGCATTGCAGAGAATAGAGATAGAATATGAGAAATATTTCTCAGATAGGGACTTACTGCATTTGGGTTCAGTCAGTGACTGAGTACCGAGCCAACACACAGAGATCAGTGCTAACAGAATTTATGGAATGAAACAGTTGACAGAGTTGATGAGGACACAATGACCTGAAGGAACACATCAGAGAAATCCGAGATACAAGTGGAGAAGAAGAAAGGCACAGTTTAGAAAAGCTAAGGAATGATTTTTAGCAGAAAACCCAAGTTGAAGTATCTAGTAAGAGGATGGAGACACAGACCAGACTCCCAGCACAAGGTATGAGATAGAATTCTGTGGAGTGGTAGGGTGGGTGTTCAACACAGTCTACAGCTAGAGAATAAAGTAAGACCAAGATTTCAGGTATTGATTTCTCTTCTCACGTGGAAGTAGAAGTCACCATTTTGGAACCAAGATTTCTTACTTAATTGAGAAAGTCAGTTACTCAGTCGCTGTGGGTATTATACTCACTGTGGGATACTCTGCATGGTTGTCAGTGGCCTTTGAGTGCTGGTGACTGTTTGGTGGCACAGTCCATTTCCCTTCGCATCTCTCTGTGATTTATTAACTCTTCTCCCTTTTCTAAGCAAGGAATTTACTTACATGATTTCAAAGTTTTTCTGCTGTAATTTCTCTGACACTGGAAAAAAAAAAGTGCCTTGGGCAGATTGCAAATTCCACAGTGTTATTCTTCACAGTGCAGTGCTTACTGGTTGGTGTAGCAATTCCCTCTGAGATAATTCTAAGGATAGTATTCTTTATTGAGTGATTGCTTTGTCTGTGCTTGGCACATTTTGAAACCCAATAAAACTTAAAATAAAGAGCAGAGCCAAAGGTCTAAAACAATTGTATCATTTTTTTATGATAAAAAGAACAATGTATCTGAGATTTTATAATATGCCTTTACTTTAAATTTAATTCCTCTGAGTGCACAGTTAATACAGAAACAACAAAATGCAATTTGGTCTCCTTCTTTGAATTCTGCTGTTACAATGATCATTGTTAATCATTTTTTTTTGTTCTCACGAGGTTCCCATCAGTCTAAAAAGTAAGGTTATTTTATCACATGAAATGATACACTGGAAAGAACTAATTTAATTACATTGTGTCTTTGGAATTTATTATTCATTTATTTCAAAGGCAAATTCATTTTCTGCTTTTGCTTCTGCACGATTTATTGCAGGAAGTCCTGGGCAAGTGGAAGGCTTCCTCCTTTCAGGAGTTGACAAGTTGACAGAAGGGAACTAGAAGTGTCTCTGATTCTAAAGTGGTCTCTGGGGACTGGTTTTTTTTTCTTCCTTTCCCTTCCTTCCTTTCTTCCTTCCTTCCTTCCTTCCTTCCTTCCTTCCTTCCTTCTTCCCTCCCTCCTCCTCCTTCCTTCCCTCCTTCCCTCTTTCCTTCCTTCCTTCCTTTCTTCCTTCCTCCCTCCCTCCCTTCTCCTTCCTCTCTCCTTCCCTCTTTCCTTCCTTCCTTCTTTTCTTCCTTCCTTCCTCCCTCCCTCCCTCCCTTCTCCTCCTTCCTTCCCTCCTTCCCTCTTTCCTTCCTTCCTTCCTTTCCTCCCTCCCTCCTTCCCTCTCTTTCTCTCTCTCTCACTCTATCTTTATCTCTATCTCTCTCTTTCTTTCTTGAAACATGTTCTCATATCATAGCCAACCTCTCCTCAGCATAAACAGTTAAAGCTCCTGCCGTCCATTTTCTGAGTTCAGTGCTTATAGTTCCTCATGGCCACATTCATTTAAGGTGATACTGAGCATCAAAGGATTCGCAAGCTAGGCAGGCAGTTTTTCAGAGGAGCTACATTGCTAGTCTATGCAAGTGTAATCTTTATTTCAGCGTTGTAGTAGTCTACTCTTAGAGAGTCTCAACAAAAGTAAACTATTCCGTACAAACAGCCAAAAAAAAAAATATGTTGTAGATTCCATGACTTCATACACTATTTACAATCAAGCTGCTTGTTACTTTGCCAAGTCAAGTGTTTTGGCTAACACCCAGTCATCCATTTCTAGCTCTTAAAGTGTGGCAGGTGTCATGTTAGCCCTTCCTCCAAGGGACAGCCCTGTAATTGGGCCTGAAAAAGACAAAAAGAAGAGAAAGAACATGGACAAGAAGAGGACGAGAAGGAATGGGAGAAGGGAGAGGAGGAGAAGGAATGGGAAGATGAAGAAAAAAGCAAACTAAAACCAAATTTAAATTCCTCTAATAACTGATTATTATTTATGAAAATACCATAGGTCATAGCTTTCAAAACTTATTAGAAGAGGAATAAAAGTAGTTAGGCTTAGCTAGATTTATATTATGCCCTTCACTAGTCACTGAAAAATAGTGGTACAATATTTAGATATTGGAAAGAAATATTTTAACCAACAACCATTGTCTCATGCTTCAACAAAATGAACAAGTAAAGCAAATTGTTTAAGTACTTGAGATTTAGGCAAAAATATAATAAAAGAAAACAAAATCATTCCAAGGCTGGATGAAAACGGAAAATAAACGTAGTCAAAACACTGATCATTTGGACATGGATTCTAAGTACCTCTAGCCAACATGTCTCTAGAGCCCCCATTCATGTAGCTACCAGCACCCAAATGTTGTTATATAAACAGAATTATATTTTTAATTTGTACCTTTAAACAATGAACAGAAAAGAAGGACAAGTTTGCCTGATAGTCTTTGTAAGCACAGAGAATCAGTGTCACTGGTTTTGAATGGCCACAGACATATGCAAGAGTGTTACAAATACTGGTCTAAATCTCTTTCAACAGTTTCATTTATATCCTTTTATTTTGAGATTAGGAAGAAAGTAATGTCTTATTATAAGAAAGTTAAGAAGCTGATTGATGCCTCAATAGTTCAACATTCTCAACAAAATTGTAAGTTGTTCAGTTTTAAAACATTTATTATCATTATATACTGATTTAGGAAAAATATATGTTAGCAAATACCTATACCTGTGATGTGGGATTCCCTTCTGTATGCTGTGAATACCACTGGTTAAAAAAGAAGCTGAGCCAGGCGGTGGTGGCGCACGCCTTTAATCCCAGCACTCGGGAGGCAGAGGCAGGCGGATCTCTGTGAGTTCGAGACCAGCCTCGTCTACAAGAGCTAGTTCCAGGACAGGCTCCAAAGCTACAGAGAAACCCTGTCTCGAAAAAACCAAAAAAAAAACAAAAAAAAACAAAACAAAAAAAAGAAGCTGTTTTGGATCTGTGATAGGGTAGAGCAGAGCTAGGTGGGAAAACTAAACTGAGTGCTGGGAGAAAGGAAGTGGACTCAGTGAGAAGCCATGGAGCCGCTTCCAGAGACAGACATGCTGAAACCTTGCCAGTAGGCCACAAGCCTCATGGTAAAATATAAAATAATGGAGATGGGTTCATTCTAGGTGTAAGAGCTAGCTAGCAATACACTTAAGTAATTGGCCAAGCAGTGATTTAATTAGTACAATTTCTGTGTGGTTATTTTGGGAGTCTTAGCAACTGGGAAATGAGCAAGTAGAGGTCAGCCAGGAACACACTAGCAGCCTCCTACACCATACCTGAAATGGACACGAGCTAGTAATAAAAATAGAGGAAAATTTGTTTTGTTTTTATGACTTGTGAAAAATGAAATACCCCTGTTGTGAAGGTTTTGTAACAAATAGATGTGTTTAGAGGCATGTCTGTGGAATCCCTTTTCCAAATACGATCATAAAATTATCAATTTAGTCTTTTGTTCACTAACCATTAAAAACATATATAAGTTCTAATTTTATAGAAAAAATCATTTGAAAGCAAAATGTTTTACTTAGCATGCTTTTATTTTAGGAATAATACTCATATGTGCAAGAGTCTAATAAACCTTGTTTTCTTTTTTTATATTCCCATGGTGTCATTCATTTGAAGACTGAAGCATGTGCATCTTAAGCCTCAATTTTACACCAGCAGGTCGTTTTGCTGCTTCTGGAAGGAATCTTCCCATTTTTCTTGGGGAGTCACTTTTTAATCATCAAATAATCTAATTATTTGAACCCACTCACCAAAACCGTTCATAGAAAAATGCAGAGCTGTTTTGATATGAGTGTATAAAATTGCGTTTGTTTCTAATGTATCTAAATAACAATGAACACACATTTTATTGAGTCATTTAACCAGGCAAGCATCCCATTGACCTTTTAATAGATTTTTTTAATTAATTAATTAATTTAATTTTTTTCTTAATTAATCCTGATAAATGTTCTGTAAGGGAGATCTAATCCCCATAACAGGAAATGAAACTAGAGTAAGCAGTATGTCTTAGGTCATGCAGTAAGGCACAGAACACATTCTCACTTCTTTATGGCTCTAAGTCACAGACGGATAGATGATTGTATCTTAGTCTATGGTTCCCACCTCGGCAGTGGGCACGTTGTATGCTGGCTGTATCTATACATAAGCGCAGGCAGGACACACTGAAAGGTAAATTGTCTTAGTATACGTTGAAAAAAAATCCTCACCATTCCGTGAAAATTGTTTCCACTATTGGCAATCTTTTCCAAAGATCTCAGATTTTTTTATATTAGCAAACATATATGCAATATCATGTACTCTTCTTGATTTGCGTTTGAGGTCCATGAAGTGTTTAGAATACACTTCTAAAGACCGTTAAATTTTATGCTGTTGGATCGGAACCAGTTTAGAACTATGAGTTCTGAGCTGTCCATTTCACCAACTTATGGAATGGCCACCTACATACGCTTTCCCTATTAGCTTTCTGGCAATTCCAGATTTGAGGATCGCGTTATTTAATTCTTATGCAAGTCACTGAAAGCAGCTTTTCTAGGACAGTGCCAGATAAGGACTACTTCAGTACCATGTCTCAGTGTGACGTTAAAGAACCAATCAGCTGTGTATTTTTTTAAATATTTATTTATTATGTATACAATATTCTGTCTATGTGTATGCCTGCAGGCCAGAAGAGGGCACTAGACCTCATTACAGATGGTTGTGAGCCACCATGTGGTTGCCGGGAATTGAACTCAGGACCTCTGGAAGAGCAGGCAATGCGTTTAACCACTGAGCCATCTCTCCAGCCCCCTCAGCTGTGTATTTTATGACCTTCTTCAATGCATGTGCAAACTATGGGGCTGCACTCTAATTCAGGCTTTTCTCCACTGTTCTTACCAGGATTTTCTGGAGCTGTAAGAACATACTGTGTTCGAGCAAAGGCTGTATTTCCGTTACTTCATTAATAGCCTTACCAAAAATGTGTTGTTTATTTCTATGAGGAGGCTTAAGATCAAAGACATAGACTTGGCAATGGAGACATTGCCAAGAAGGTAATGAAACTGACTGTGAAAATATTCAAATGTCTGGTTCCTAGTTCATTTGTGTGAGTCATCAAGTCATGGTGGAGTCCTCACTATCTCTGAGCGATGGCCACTGCTCCACACATGGGTTGCTACTGGTATACTCTTTCTTCCTTACTAAAATCATTTTCAGGTTTGGTCAGAATCAGATCTTTTCAGTTTTTAGGCCCTTTAAAATATTAGATAATAAGTCATACAGATCGTTATTACACTATGAATCTTATATTATAACTATATATATAACTTATAACTATAAAATTGTTGGCGGAGTAAGCATTGATAGTAAACTAATCTATATTGACTGAGAAGGCAGTAACCAAACGAGCTAATTCTACCTAATACAGACTTTATCACCAGCTATTATACAGTAAATATTTGAATGTCATTGTCTTGTCCCTACTAAGCAGTATTACCACTAGTGGTGTCCAGGGACCATCAATCATTTACAGTGTATGTGTGCTAATCAGTATCACCTGCAACACGCTACACAAATGGGCTCCGCAGAACCATCCTCCTTTGGATCGGAAGACATCACAGACTGGTGTATGTTTTCAAGCAGGATACACGTTAGCCATGGACTATGGATGCATGTTCGGATGATTATTTTTCTGTATTTCCCCCTGATGCTCATTAATTTCTCATACTACTGTTAAAAATTAAAAGTATTCTATCCTCTCAATCTGTCTCAGGTCTACAAAAGAAAAAAATGACTAACATACCTCACACACTCTTCAGAGGTATTCCTTTTAACGTATCCATTGACAATTTTGTATTGAAATATTTGTAATTCATAGGGAATTACATAAGATGTACAGACAGTCCTGCATAGGGTTGGCCAGGGTTTTATCTAATGTTAATTTTAAAACAATAACAAAACTAGGAAGCTGATATTATCACAATCCACACAACTTTCTCAATGTTTTTCAGTTTTATATTGTCAAGTCATTAGTGCTTATGTATGATATGTAGCTTTAGCCCACAAGAAGTCATGATCTTGTGCAGGCTCATGTTACCCCTTTCGCAATGTACGTAGGCTTGGGAAAGAAAGGAAAAAGGCTAGAGACAGTCATAGATTAAGAGAATAATGTAAAGATAATAAAAAGAGGACCTTGAGAAAGGAATAGAGTAATAAAAGATTAAAATAAGTCATGGAAAGATGGAATATACAGAAAAAGTCAGGATTATTTGCATTTTTTTGAAATTTTTGACTGTTAAGGTGCTATCTGCTCAGAGACATTTAATTGTGGGAGCTACTAAGTTAAGCTAAAATATACATTTTAAAGGTACCTTGAGTTTAAAATTTGGGTCTAAGGATATGCTACTTTGGAAAAGAGATTCTGCTTTTGTTTCCACACACTGTGAGAAGCTGTGGATTCCTTCCAGGTTAGTATGATTTGGTTGAGCAAGACCCCTTGAAAGATCTCTGATGGTAATGATGGCCCAGGTGTTCCAGCGTCCACAACAGCTTCAAGGCTGCTAGCTGAGATGGACAAACCTCACAAAATACCCCAGTCAGGACTTGACAATAATTCCAAATTTTCTCAGGGTTCCTCAAAGATTACCAGAGTCCAACAATTGGCAGGAAATAGTCCAGAGAACGATGCCAAAATTTCCAAAATATTGTTTATGAATGTTTGTTTTCATTTAAAAGAAATTTTATAAATTGGTTTTTGTCATAGTCAGTCTCCTCCTAAAAGAAGAAAGGCAGATATAATACAAAAATGAAAAAGGGGTAAATTATTAAATCTATCTTAATATAAATAAACAACTGTTAATTTCAAAATATTTTGCATTGGTATGACTTTTGATTCATTGATATAAATGTAAGATCAATTTTGTTTATTCAACTCTTTTAAAAATATAGTACGCAATTTTAAAACAGTTTGTTAGCTGTCTATAATATTCAAACTTATAGACATATTAGTTAGGATTTTTAGGTATACAAAGCTATATTTCAATTAATTCAATTAGATGGGTAATAGTTAAACATTTCAAAGACCTACAGAAAATGGCATTTGAAGTATTTTTAGAATTTTGACTTTTCTTGACAGTGAGATATGTCTGTTCCTGGCAAGACTGATTACCGTAAAGAAGAAAAGAAGATGATGGGCGTGGAAGAAACTCCATATGTAATTTGTTTTCTTATGGCAAAGCTGGCATGTGGGCAAGGAAACTGCCCTCGTATCAGTTGCTGACAGTTATTGCCCAGACTGGACCAGCTGAATGTAAGAAAGGCAGCTGCCAAACTTTGCCAAAACAAGGCAGAATAGTCTTTCATTTTTCCGTCTTCACTATAATGTCTGTCAGATACTGTAGGCCTGAAGACTGAAGGTGGTGCCCCAATATTGCAATGAATTTTTGGTGATTTTCCACGCAGCCAAATGTCTCTGTCATTTCTAGAGTTTTGGAAGTTGCTTTCAATGTACTTCCTGTTTATTCAGGTAATATTATATCCTCCTGGGGTCTTTCATAGAGTTGAAGACTAGATCGTTACAATTATAATTTTCCTTAGTTATGCTAAAAAGTAAATTAGATATGAAACCTTAGACTCATAAAAAGTATATTCATTAATTTTGCCAAGTACAAATAGACTAGATATTTTACTGTAATTCTTGCTTGACAACTGTTTTGTTAAATGTAATTTTACTATGTTAAAATTAAAACCTTCCCTTTATGAATGAAGGCACATTTTTGACTAGACAGAATGGGGGATTGCTGTGGGATGGTCTTCCTGTATACTATGACTATGTGTTGCTCTCTTTACTTTGTAAATAAAGCTGATTTGGCCTATGGTTAGAGCCCGGCAAGAAATCCAAGCAGAGATGCAGGAGAAGAAGGGCAGAATCGAGGAGATGCCAACCAGTCACCGAGGTAGCAAATCATGTAAAACATGAGGTGAAACCATGGCCACGTGGCAATACATAGTTTAATAGAAATGGGTTAATTTAAAAGTAATAGCTAATTAGTAATAAGCCTGAGCCATCAGCTAAACATTTGTAAATAATATTAAAACCTCTGAGAAATATTCGGGAACTGGCAGGTCAGAGAAAAACTTCTGTTTACAACTGACTATAAGTTCTTATATTATCCGTCTTTCTAGGTTCTCTCATTTTTTAAAAGCAACAAGGTCAATTGTGAGTTTTAGCCATTTAGCAAACCCAGTGGCCATCATTTACCAAAAATGAAATTCCAATGGTGGCTACCATTATTGTGCTGGAATATTGGTTCTTTCTCTGACATCCCTGGAACAGAAGACTCTTTTTGCCTATTCTCCTTTGAGAATGTGCTCCTAATCCTATAAGCTAATTCAGATCCTTTTCATGGAAATTCCTTGCCCAAACAGTCTGGATGAAGTGTCTTTCATGGGGTATTAATTTAGGGATTAATTGTCAAATTAATCATTGTCAAACCTACTGTTTACTTTGTTTGTTTACATGCCTGTTTTCTTCCAAAGTTATGAACTCAATATGTAAAGAATGGTGTTTCACTTCTTTTTAGAATTTCTAGTATTTAATAAGTTGATGATTACTTGGTAAGTAGTCAATGCAATTTTTCTCCTTAATTGAATAAACAAGTTAATGAAGGCACACTTTTTTTTATAGGAAGACAAAGTATATGAACCCAGCCCAAACTAGTTATCTGAGTGACTGATCTTAAGCACCATCAAAGTACTTCTGGTCTTCCTAGGTGAGTCAAGTCTTTCTAGACCCCATTTGTCTAGGAGTGGCTCCTCTTGAGTAGAATTGAATCTTGGTTTCCTTTTAACTGACTGTAATTCTTTTCTTTAAAACACACACACACACGCACGCACGCACGCACACACACACCAGTCTCAAGGTTGATCTCCAGTACCTCACATACAGCAAGACATGGTAAGACATGCATGTAATCCCAGTGCTAGAGGAAAGGGAGGCAGGAGGATCACAAGTGCAAGGTTGTTCTGAGTTATATAGTCATCTTGAGGCCAGAGTGGACTACATAAGCCCATGTCTTTAAAAATATAGTTCTAATATTTAATTTAAAAAGAGACCTTGTCGAATAAACAATCTGGTGATACATTCTTGTTCGTTCCAATTCTAATGTGAGCTTAGAAACTCCATGAAGCTAGTGGATCTCACAATTAATTGGATGAATTCAGATGTTATATTACTATATGATGGCCTTTCTTTGAGGTGTGATAAATTCATGTTGTGTGTGTGTTTTGAAATTCTACTGGAAAAAAGTATCACAATATGTACTGTTGTCTGAACTTCTATATTGTATCTGAAATGTGACTGGACTTAAGGAAAATAGCCTAGTTAGAACACTCCAGTATTCCTGCTCTTCCTGAAAGTGTAGAGATGTAATTATCCCATTCTCCTCCTCCAATAACGTCTACAAGATGGCTCTCTAAAACACTGTGGCAAAGGCTCTCAATGACCGTCAAGTTAGACTAGTCTGTGTGGCTTTTGAATTTGATTCTGCAATTTAAGCTTTCTAACCCTGTGGAAAGAATGCTAGCAAAACCAATTGATAATGATATTGGTACAGGGGAGAAAGATCAAGAAAGAATACAAGAATGGACTCCTCATAGGCACTGCTTTCCAGGGCAGGTATTTTCTTCTGAGAGAGAAATAACTCGTTATTTCATGGTCTGTTATCAAGGCTAAATTTTATCTCAAATCACACAATACATATTCTTCTCGTCCTAAATCTATTGACTGTGATAGGGAGTTTACAAAGAAATTCATGCTAATGTGAGCTTTCTAATTTTTGTTACTTTTATCATTAAACATGTTTTCTTCATTCTCAGACATATTGAAATTTAAACAGTTAAGAAATATATAGAAAAATAGAAAGGTTATGATATAGTAGACGGGATAACATTGAAATCAAGAAATATTCAAATTCCTATTCTGCCAAACACATTTGAGTCATCCAGGTTGCTTCTTTTAATGTTGGTTAAGTCAGGTTACATTATCTGAGACTGAAGGGTTTGCCTGTTATATAGGTTGCTTGAAAATGCTAAATTATCCACGTTGTGTGAAAAAGGTACAAAATGTTTATACAAGAAACACTGAATAATAATAAGTGCAAAATATTTGCACTAAAAATATTACTGGTAGTATAATTTTAGCACCTTCAAATGACATCTTTTACACTCTAAGCTTGAGTTATATGGAAGCTTTATTTCTAATGACAAGGAAAAGTTTCTCAAACTGCTGTTTCATCAAAAGATAGAGAGGTGGGCTATGCATGTTACTTAATGGCGGAAGGTCTCTCCTGTCTCCGTGATGCCCAGGTTTCATTTGTGGTTAGCCATTCCCACTTAATAGTGTAATCCATGGAGAATCATCTTCCTGACAATAATCCCAGCCTCCCCATGTCGACACTGCCTTGTAAAGACTGTTTCTAGGTTTATGCCTCCCAGCAGACATAAGGCAGTGACTACAGGACATTGCTTATGTCTGGACCTTCCTTACCTACCATAGTAGTTTCAAAATAATTATGTTGAGGTTTTTCTAGGACTATATTAACAAATAATTTCAGTCAGTATTAACATGGTGACTTAAACGGTTTCTACTGGGGACAAATGTCCTCATAATTCAATGGCGTTAGTACTGTGGAACAAAATGTATTCTTTTTGATCTTGTTAATATGTATTTACAGCCTTCCTTTACAGAAGACTATCTCGTCCATAGCTTGTCTTTTGTGCATAAAGTGCAGATGATTAATACAATATATGGGATTATGAGGTCACAAATTTTTGTGATGTTCCCAGTTATGCTGAAAAAAGAAGATAAAGTATGGGAAGCAATATGGTTTTACTATTAAAAATGTATTATCCAGCATTATAAATTAATCATTCATCATAAATCCAACAATTGGAAATGAGTATTGTATCTGTGTTATAGCATTTATGGTCTGAAGGAGCTGGCTAAAGTATAAATTGTACTAATAAAATCAGGAAAGGGGGGCTCTGTTTTTCTCTTCCAACTTCACTCTAACCCAAAGTGGTGCTGCTGTGCGTAGTTCTGACTGTCAAGGCCCAGGGTACCAGACTTGCAGGGATGTGGGTCTTCGTCAGGAGGGGCCTGTCTGCATGAGAAGAAGTTCAATGAATGTTTTAGCATATTATTCTCATTAGACCTGTAGAAATTTCAGTCTGAAAATCCAATTAGTATGAATAGAATAGCGGAGGGAAAACCCCTGACTGCCCCCACTGAAAGTTTTCATTTACATTGCACACTGGAACTTCCAAGGCAGAGCTCACAGACTGACTTTGCAGCACTCTATGAGATTATGAAGGCATATCTTCTTATAATACACATATGATTTGGGGGAGAGTGACTCACAGATGGCTCGATTATATGTGAAGAGATTTTGTTTGGTTACAAACTTTTAAAAATGTTTGTTTGTTTATTTATTTATTTATTTTGGTTTTTCGAGACAGGGTTTCTCTGTGGCTTTGGAGCCTGTCCTGGAACTAGCTCTTGTAGACCAGGCTGGTCTCGAACTCACAGAGATCCGCCTGCCTCTGCCTCCCGAGTGCTGGGATTAAAGGCATGCGCCACCACCGCCCGGCGAAAAATGTTTATTTATTATGTAATGTGTGTGTGTGTCTGAGTATACATGTGTACTATATATGTGTGTGGAGACCGGAAGAGCATGTTGAATTCCCTGGACCTGGACACACAGGTGGCTATGAACTGTCTGACATAGATACCCCGAACTAAATCTGGTTCCTCTGCAAAGGCAGCAGGTGCCCTTACTTGCGGAACCAGCTCTTTAGCCCCTAGACCATAATCTTTGTTTCACAGACTAAAGTGAGTAAATATGGCTTTGCGAGAAAAGGCACGTGCACTTTCAGAAGCCTAGTTCGCATAGCATCCTCGTAAAGACAATGACTGTGAGAGTGTCTCACCCCACTCGCCTCTCAGTGTCACTCTTAGTCATTCGCGTGACGTGCATCCTCATTTGGCAGCCGCTGGTGGAAACGGATAGTGCATCCTCTGCTTAATCACACAAAGCTTTTGACGTGAAAGAGAACGTTTTGTCTTCGCTGACATCACATCTTGAATTACTTTTCAAATGCATGAGCTTTTCAATGTCATGATCTCGGTTGGTTCTGATTATCATGATTTAAATTCAAGAATGTTTTAGCTTTCCCTTTAAGTCTCTTACAGTGCTAGGAGAAATAATAAACCCAGCGCACTTCTAAAAGACCTTATTTAGGAAAAAAATTAAAAATAAAACATTTCCAAAATTTCACTGTGTCTCCAGTTTGGCAATTGTCGGGTGTCAGGTCTAAACGTTGATCCTTGACCTCCCCTACATCCTCCTCTCTGTACTGACCCTGTTCTTAGCTCTGACGTCACATCACGTGGTGTCTAACGCTCCCATTTCTTAGCTGTCGTCATGACCTGCTTGACTTTAGTGATTTGCTTAAGCCCTGATTTCATTATACAGTGAGGACCAGAGGTCTCGACATAACTTCCGGAGTCTCCACCTTACCTTCAGTGACATCTCCCGGATGTTCATTTGCTTTCCCTTCTTTCTAGCTTTCCTAGATAAGAATATAATCTTTTGGACTCCATCCCTTATTGAGCTGATGTCTGTTTACTTTAGATTTCCCCATTGCTTGATAATCTGAATCCAGGTTTGCTCGTGCTCTCTCCAATATTCCGACTTAGTTCTTCGTCCCCTCAACATTCACTTGACTTCCGTATCCACGTCTCCAATCAATTCTATTCCATTTTCGTGAAGACTATTCTCATTGGTATAAAACCTTGACCTTGACATTTTATTACGGACATAAAATTTCAGTTACTAGTTATGTTGGCATAGCAGTTTGGGCTGTGGCGTGAGACCCGTATCAACATAAATTAGTCCTTCACGTCAGGACCCTGTTCTTCCACCAAAGTCCATTAACTTTAAAATTCCATGAGAAGCTAAGCCACCATTCTTTGCCACCTAATCTTTTCCTTGCTTTTTACATGTCTGAGATTCTCTCTTCAGTGACAGTTGCCTCTTGTGCAGCCAACATCCTCATGTTCGCGATCATATTTTTTTTTTCAGACAGGTTTTCCCTGTGGCTTTGGAGCCTGTCCTGGAAAAAGCTCTTGTAGACCAGGCTGGTCTCGAACTCACAGAGATCCGCCTGCCTCTGCCTCCCTAGTGCTGGGATTAAAGGCGTGCGCCACCACCGCCCGGCTTGTTATCATATTTACTTGGAGAAATAAGACTACTAAGTCTCACTCTTCTTTAAGTACAGCACTGAACTCATAGCTAAAAATGGCTGGAGAGAAACCAGAGTTTCTCCAAAGTCAACACTATCTCTTTGATTAAACACCTATTAAACAAGAGACCACCCCACTCTGCTTTTCTTTTTCATCTACTACATGGTTTTCTGTCCCTTTAGAGGAGATCAGCTCAACAAAAGCACAATATCCATGGGCTAGCTACACTGCTTGTCTTTTTATTCTTTAAAAAAACAACGCCGGGCAGTGGTGGCGCACGCCTTTAATCCCAGCACTCGGGAGGCAGAGGCAGGTGGATCTCTGTGAGTTCGAGACCAGCCTGGTCTACAAGAGCTAGTTCCAGGACAGGCTCCAAAGCCACAGAGAAACCCTGTCTCGAAAAACAAAAAAACAAACAAACAAAAAAAATTGTGAACGGTCTTACTCAATTGTGTAGGCTGGATTTGTGTCATAGTTAGGTTCCTGTATGAACTGGACACAGACCTAAAGTCCCATCAGAAGAGGGAAACATGCCTGAAGAGTTACTGAGATCAGATTGATGAGGGCAGATTGTCGTCATTACCAGCTGATGCAATTTAACCCAGCTCACCCTGGGCACAAGGATGCCACAGTGTACAAGTAGAGGCAAGGGGACAACTTTTGGGCATCATCTCTCCCCTTCCACCATCTCCCTCACAGTTTCTTCAGTGTGGCTGGTCCATGAGCTTCTGGGTATTACTCCTTTTTCTCTTCACCATCTCTCTGGAGAAAGACTGGGCTTACAGGTATGTGCCACCACATCAGGCACTTCTATGTGGGTTAGGGGTATCAAACTCAGGTCATCAGATTTACCTGGCAAGTGTTATGCCAGCTGCTGAACCATTTCCCATCTCATCTCGTATGATTTAATGTATTCATCATGTTGGGCCTCCTTCCTCAAAATATATAAATTAGCTGAATATTGCTTTTATTACTCAGCACACTACAGTATATTACAGCTATAACCGTTTCCTCTGAAAGTTGTATTATGATGCCTCTTTTTCCTTAATGAGACGCCACAAGTCAGATATCGATTAGCATTTTTTCATATTGATTATGTGAGCCAAGTTCAGAAACGCAGGAAGAAAACTGCTCCCATGCCAAAGACCTGTAGATCATAGGAATGGTTCAATAAAACACTGAGAATTTCCACGTACTGAAAGGATAAATGTTTTATGCTTTACAAAAAACAAAACCAAAACACTAAAGTGAAAGCATTTGAGAAGAATTAATTTAGGCATTTGCAACGGACACTTTTATGAGATACTGTTGATCAAGGTTTCAATAAAACAGCTTCACTGTCTGCAATACTTCTTTTAAAACTAGTAAATAGCTATGATAATTGTCTGCAGGCCTTATTGGATGGTCAGAGGTCCTCACGTGGAAACTCTCGCTCCAGGGAAGTTTTCTGCTCTCTCCCTGCCCTTATTCCAGAATATCCCTGGGCCTTGACGACTGGCCCTTTCTGAAAGCTGTCTCTACATCCGATGTCTGATTTATCTTTGACCCTTGGCACAGATTGATGCTAGAAGTTTTCCTTCCTGCATATATGATAACTACTGCTTGTGTTAGGTCTTATGATAGGACATGGGAATTAGTACAAATTAGGGCTTGTTCCCAGGCTCCCCATTCCTATACATTCCTTATACTCTGGAATAAAGTTCATGTCAGGGACCTTTGCCCTAATAAAATATAGCAGGAGGTTAGCAAAGACCTTTGATTTAGAATGTTTAACAGAGCCAGCTAGGGCTATTGATTCTAGGAAGCTAACAGAGATATGGAGACCATTGTTTTAAGGATGTTTGCAGAGAGCCCCTCTTCCAAAGTCTAACCAGGTAGGTGCGTTGATGATAACGAGGTACGTCTTGTTCTTTGTGAGTGATAAATTCTTAATTGTCCAAAGGAAAAAAAGTTTTTCCAAGTAGCACAGATAATAAAAACCCAGAGACAGATACTGGGGTTCAAGCTTAGAAAAGCAAAGCACTCAAACCGCTGGAGAAGTCTTAGCTCTGCCGAAGCTGAGCGTCTGCAGACTGGTACCTGAGCATCCGTCTCCCCCTGTCTCTTATGGCCCTCCAGTGCTCAAATTAAAGGCTTGTGACTCCCGAGTACTGAGATTAAAGGCGGGAGCCACCACCACCTGGATCTGTTTCTGCATTGATCTTGTGTAGCCCAGGGTGACCTTGAACTCACAGAGATCCAACCTCCTCTGTCTCTCAAATCTTGGGATTAAAGGTATGTCACTCTACTGTCTGGCCTCCAGTGACTTCTTCTGATCTTCATGCAAGCATTATGTATTAAAACATAAATCAACTGTTACTATATTTCCATTTTTACTATGCTGACTCATCAATTATGAGAATAGAAACTAATCGGAAAGAAATAAAATCAACATTGTAACAAACCAGTTCAATGAATCATCATGGCAAGGTCTCCCAGTTTTGTTTTATTTTTTTCCTAAAATTTGGTCAAATTAAATTTTAACTAACCTTTTCCGTCTAGCTCCATAAAGCTATTACTGCCCTTATTTCATATGATGTATATTCTGTGGCTATACATAAATGTAGATGGGAAAAATGATAAACTTTAAATTGAGATGTCTGTGACAAAACATTATATTTAATATCGGAACAAAGCCATAACTAAAGAAAATCAGTGCTAACCGTTTTTTTAAATATTTATTTATTTATTTATTTATTTATTATGTATACAATATTCTGTCTGTGTGTATCCCTGCAGGCCAGAAGAGGGCACCAGACCTCATTACAGATGGTTGTGAGCCACCATGTGGTTGCGGGGAATTGAACTCAGGACCTTTGGAAGAGCAGGCAATGCTTTTAACCACTGAGCCATCTCTCCAGCCCAGTGCTAACCTTTTAAAAGATCTGCAATTTATTATTACCAGCGTTAATCAAAATCTTTATGCTTTAGGTAAACGTTTCCACCGGACACACCCAGAGGGACACGACTGAGTGCCTTTGCCTGCAGAAAGAGTGAGGGTCAGAGAAATGCTTCTGACACACAACGTCTGCAGACTCACCATGCTCCTGGAGAGTTTCCTCGTCTGGTGATCACTGCCCACCAGTTTCGGGTTTCTACAACCATGTTTCCTTAACTCTCATCTTTGCTCCAGAGACAGATGATGGTAGGACTAGCTGTTTATAACCACATCAGGTCAGGCCTAAGGGTATTAGGGAAAAAGTTACATTCTCCCATCGTGAATTTCTGTTCAAACACCTTTTCCTCGTGTCCAACAAAGAACTTCTGGGTAAATTCCAGAAGCTACCAGAGTCACTGCTGAAATATGAGACACAGGAAAGGAAAATGCCATTGCTTGTGTATGTGTCCAGGCTTCTGAAGTTGGGACAAAATTTTGTCATCTACAAAGCTCAGGCTCAAGAATTACATATCTGATTCGCAAAGACTTTACAAAACATTCATAATGTTGCATAAATTTATAATTTATAGTTTTGAATTTTATAGTTTTGTATTTTAGAACACATTTGAACAGTCTGTGCCTGTTGGCTGGAGGTTGGACATGTCTAGTAATGAACTGATGTCCCATAGTTGTAAACTCTCATAAAAGAACTGTTTTATAATAATAGAGAATTTTGAAATTTTACACACTAGATACTTTCTACAAATATTTATATTTTAACATATGAATAAATCAGAGTTAAATATTGAAGATTTGTAACATATACCTAAGATATTTGATACAAAGGCCAGTGAGATTTTATTTTTTACATACAGTCATTCAAAAATTTATTTAGTGTCACATAAAATATTTATAAATCTCAGCTATGCATATCCTCACGTATAGGCACTTTCTTTCTTCATAGATAGCAAATTCTTCTACTGGACTTGTATGAATAAGGTGGAAAATTATAACATCACAACAGCAGAAAAATCTAAATTTCATATATTAGCAATGAATTAACTTCTTTCAGGTCACGATCTGCTATTCCTGACTGAGACCCCAGCTAAGCAAATGACTGATGAATTTCTCCCTTTGCTTTACATAATACAATACAATGCATATGTTACACACACACACACACACACACACATACACACACATACACACACCCATACACACACATACACACATACACACACATACACATACATACACACACATACACATACATACACACATACATACACACACATACATACACATACATACACACATACACATACATACACACACATACACATACATACACACAAACATACACACACATACATACACACATACACACACACATACACATACATACACACACAGAAACATACACACACATACACATACCCATACACACACCCATACACACACACACACACATACACACACATAGATACACACATACACACAAATACACACACATACACACACACATACACACATACATACACACATACAGACACATACACACATACATACACATACACACACATACACACATACATACACACACACACACATCCAGAGAATGTACCAATCAATGTTAATGAAAAAAGAAGAGAGGAGAGAAGGAAGAATGGATATGGATTTTGTGCTGCCTCTTATGTACTAATCATTTTGGTGTTGTGCCTATTACAACTTTGCCAACCATACGAGTGTGTATTCTGGAATTGAACGTTTGCCTGTGTGTCAGGGTTTCACCCAAACTGTACCTAAGTTAGCAGTGTGCTTTGGGAACGTTTATAATTGGGCTCTCGTTCTGCTTATGTAATGTATATTCAACCTGGTTAGAATTAAGTAACTTCTAAGCATTGCGATCAATGTTATTATACTTTGAACTTTCGGTATAATTACCTCCTAAGAATTCAGCTGAATGAACAGTCTCCACTGTACCAAAATCCCTATTTTTCCCTTGTTCACTCTCATGTCTCTGACTCAGAGCAGTATATGTGTGTGAAATACGGTGACCAGGTCAAAGACCATTCTCTGGAAAAAGTGAAACGTTGAAAGCAACACCAAATATATCGGAAGCAACTTGTGGATAGAGAGTGGTTGTATTTGATTGTATCTGTGTGTGCAACACTAAGTCAGTAGTTCTTATATGATGAGTATAATGTTCTCCCTTATGAGACTCCAGCAAAGATGAACTCAAAAATTCTTTATTCCTTTCTTTTTGCTCTATTTATGCTATTATAGAGTGGGCAACGATTGTTCACTTCTAATTTTTAGATTAGACTCATTTATATTATTACAGGATAAGCCAATGCTCTTCTGAGTAGATCAAGATCACTCTTGGGCAAATGATACTATGTTTCCGTTTTATATTTTGTTTTATAAAACATTCTACATTCTAGACACCTGCTCCTTAATTCTTCAACATTCCACGCAGGGAGCATATCTCTGTGCAGGGAGATCTCACCATGTCCTACCAAGATTCCTTTGTTTCTTTCGAGGGGGGGGCATTTGGGTTACACTTAGATATCTCCGATCATCATTGAAGGGAGGCAGTTAGGGAAGCAAATTTAAAAAAGGTCAGGAAAGTGGTGACAGGTGGTGATTGAGAATCCATGGAGGAGTGCTGCCTTCGGGCCTTCTCCCACAACTTCCACAGATCAATGTCATCCTTAATCAAGAAATCTTCTTTGGATGATCAGTAGTTAAGCCATATTTTCAATTATGACTCATTCCTTATAATAATTCATGATATGCCTTTATTTCTCAAATAATACCCGGTAACTTATTTAGTGGGTTTTGAGTAGTAGTTGACATAAAAAAGGTATTTGCTATTCATTCACTTATTCATATATATATATATATATATATATTCAATTATTCAAAACTGTATCATGTATCAATTTGCCAGGGGGAGTTTCAGATTGGTTGGGGCATTAGAGAAGGGAATAAAGATCACCATTCTCAGTCAGGATCCAAATAAACACAGGCGTGAGGAACTTATTGTTATTCAGAGAAACATTTCTTTTTCCAGGAGCTGTCCTGCTATGCAGACCAGCTGTCCTAGGAGCCATTTCCCCTTGGTGATAAAAGAGGAAGACAAAAATATTCACGCCTCCACTCATTAAAAAAATTTATAGAGTGCCTCATACTTCAGGCTTGGTGCTTGGCATTTGGGGGATTATTCATGGAGGAAACTCATTCATTGCTACCGTTAAGAGTTTGTCTATACCTCTCAGGGACTGTGAAGTAGGAAATAACATTTTCAAGACTGATGGGATGGTGCCCACCTATAATCCCGGAAGGTGGGAGGATGAGAAGGCCAAGGGCAGCCTTCCTTAAATGATGTGTTTCATACTGGGTTACAAAGTGAAAAAGAAAAGAAGAAAGAAACGTAGTGACAATGCGTAAAAAGGAAGGTTTATTTTTTTACTCACTGAAGAAAATATAGCCACACAAAATTTCCTAGCCAATATTTGTACAAATTATGTCACATTGGAAACAGTTTTCTTTGTAGTCTGCCTGTGAGCGTCTGAGACTCACTGTCCCTTGTGCTTCATAAAATGTTATTCCTTTCTATGAATTTTATCCAACTTAATCTAATGAAAACTCAAGACTTTAGTGCAGAAACATTCTGAACGCAATGGATTTTTATAATCGGTTTAACTGTCTTCTTTTTTGGAATAACTCACATTTGGTTGTGATAACATCTTTAAACCTAGTTTCGGACCTTTGGCCCATAAACCTTCATTGTATTTGAGCCACTTCTGCCTGATAGGTTAATTCTTTCCCTTTATCACCCGTCAAGGTGATCCACCCCACCTGAAACCATCTGCACATTCGCAGGATGAGGTCCAGATCAGTGGCCTTCAAACCTGCTCTGTTCAAGGGTCACCTGTAACAAATGAGGGACTCTTTCCTTCACCCCTGCTTCCCTTTGCCCGCTGCCGCCTCTGTGACTGCAGACCTAATTCCAGACGTCCGACTTAGGAACCGTCTTTGCAAGGCTCGGTTAAATAGCTCATCTTCCAGATTTATCATGTCCAGCTCAGGTCTCAGAGTTCCTGCACTTGCCCAGTCTAAGAAAGCCAGATTATTTTAGCAGATATACAATCAAAGAAGGAAGTCTATATAATGCCCAGGTGAAACTACAGAAACAAAACCAACATGAGCAGCCAAAAAAAATGTGTCTTCCAACAAATTCACCAGTCCTACAGAAGGGCTGCAAGAATACCAGGACTTAGAATTTAAAAGAATAATTATTAAGCATATCAAACTTAAATTTAATGAAGGCATGAATTAAATCCTTCCTTAAACTCTAAGAAGACAATAAATGATAAAATGATGCCCATGAAAATACAAACACATGACTGAATGAAACTAAGAAGAATTTGAAAATTTATTTAATAAAGAGAAATATTTAAATAAAATTGGAATTGAAAAATTCAACAACCCAATTAGAACGCAAACCAGCAAAAGCGTAAGTGAACAAAATTACTGCGACCCACACACATATTTCAACAATAACAATAAATATGTTTGTTTAGTTTTTTTACTAAAAAAAAATACCCTCATACAATGTATTTTGTCCATGATTCTCTTCCTGGTGTGGGAAGTCCTTCTTATATGTGTTGCTTTTATTGGTTAATGAATAAAGAATCTGCTTTGGCCTGTGATAGGGTAGAATAGACAACCTGAGATAGCTTAGAAAGAAATTCTAGGCACAAAACTAAATCTTGATGTGCAAGTGGTCATCAGTTGACCATAGCTTCTGGGTTAGAGATGGGGCAGGTGTCCTCTTTTTCTTTCAACCCTAGAACCCCATCTAAAGCAGACCCTTTGCATGTTACCTCAGTCTCTGAGATGACAGATGAGCCTTGATCATAGGGATTTAGAGGGACATATTTCCTAATGTCCTCTGTCCCTCCTGCTCATCTCTTGTCACTAAATGAAGCTTCCAGGACCAGAATTACAACTAAGTGAGTTGTTGAAGAAAAGGGCCCTATGGGAACCCCAACATAGTTTTTGCCAAAACTAGAACTTGCTCTCTCCACAAACTGACAGCAAGGCCCTGTTGCCGAAGACCCCACTTAGACAACTCATTGAACGTGGAGAAGTGAAGCTCGTGCCTACAGAGACACTTCACCCCGTATGCTAGTTTAATCCCAGCTATCACTGAGAATAAGACCACTACCACAATTTCAAACCACATGAGGAAGCTTTCATTAAATACTTGCCAGACTGATGGACTATCTTGCCAGGTCCATTTCTGTGTTCCCAGAAAACGACCCTGAATAATGCTTTGCAGGGCCTTCAGTGGGCAAAACCTATAAATCAGCACATTTCCCATCAGGTCCAATCACGGGTAAGCATACATCTTAATGTATTCCTTGACTGCATTCCTCCCACCCACATGAGATTAAACACATTTAGTGCAGACGAGTCAAGCAAATATAAGGCAAGCAGAAGCTTATTCTGAACTGTCTTCACTGCAAAGAACACCTAACCTGTTGTGTCCTCACTTTAGCGTGTTTGGTATAGGAAGTTTCTCTGTACACCCCCGAAAGGAGAAACACAAATTCTCACCCAGTCACAAACTCTTTGGTATACAATTCTTTCCTGCCTGCGTGATAAGTTGGTGTAGTAGACGCACAACCAATCAACATCTGATTTGACTTAAGGGTGACTCCAGGAGATAGGACTCAGACTCAACCCTGCTTGAGTGACCGAGAACCTGAACCTGGATAGCCCAGGAACCTATGAAAGACAAAATACTGTTCAAAAAAATTTAAATTTTATTTCAAGAGCAGTAATAAATGACTTCTAATAACATTCTGCTATATTCCTATCAGTGTGAGAGTCAGCCATCATCAGAGAAGCTTCCTCTTCCATCTGTATCAAATGGGAAAAATGCAGAGACTCACAGCCAGACATTTTGTAAAGAATGATTGACCTTAGAACATGAAGCCCCAAATGAGATGCCTCCATCAAATCCCTCCCGTCATGGCTCAGGGAACCCTGCAGAAGAATTATACTATTTTTATACAAAAGCTCTAAATGTATTATGCCGTAATTGCCATGAGTAATAAGAAAAATGATGCTTTTAAGAGGCACTGTCAATTATCACTGAAAGAGCTGTCAAATTCTGTGCCCTATGCAGTATAACCAGTGTATGTGTGTGTGCTTTTATTCTATTTTTATATTGAAAATATATTTTATACAATATATTCTGATTATGATTTTCCCTCCCCCAACTCCTTTGAGATCTTCCCCAGCTCTCATCCCATCCAGATCCAAACCCTTTCTGTTTATATATATATATATATATATATATATAAAACCAAGCTTCTAAGGCATAATAATGAAGTAGAGTATGACAAAAGAAAAACAAACTGAAATAGGACAAAACAAACAAAAAGAAGAAAGACAGCCAAAGAGAAAGCACAAGAGACACAAGGACCCAGAGACAAACACATCAAACACACAGGAATCTCATAAAAACACAAAAAGGAGAAGCCATACGTGCAGGAACTATGAGAAAAAATAACATTCCCTGACATAGTATGATGAGAAAAAGGAAACTCCAAAGGCACTGTTGAGTTCACCTTCTGTCGGTCATCTACAGCTAGACATGGAGCTTTCCCTTAAGAGTGGTTTGTATCACCAGTGAGACTTTAATTTCTAGGTAGTTAACTGGAGAGATACTGTGTCGGGAATGGGGACTCTATCCACTTCTCTCAACGCTGGGACCCCATGTGGGATAGACCCGTGTAAACCCTGTGGATGCCGTCACAGTCTCTCTGAATTCATATGTGCACCAGTCCCACTGTGTTTAAAAGGCCTTATTTCTTGGGGTCCTTGCCCTCAGGACCTTACAATTTTTCTGCCTCTTCTCTCATAGTGCTCTTTGAACCTTGAAGTTGGTTGTTTGTTGGAGACATCCTATTTAGGGCTGAGTCTTCCAAGGTCTCCCATTTTCTGCATAATGTCCATCTGTGTTGGTCATCATCTACTGCAGGAAGAAGCTTCTCTGATGATGACTGAGCAAGGCGCTGATCTGTAAGTATGATAGAAAGTCATTAGTAGTCATTTTGCTGTAATGTTTCTTTAGAAGAACATAATATTTACTTTTTCCCTAAAATGCTGGGCTATCTAATCTCAGAATCTTGACCACCCTGGCAGTGTAGGATATGGTTTCCATCTCATGAAGTGGACCTTAAATGGAATCAGATGTTGGTTGGTTGTTCCCACATGTTTTGTGCCACTAATGCACTAGTTCATGCTACAGGAAGGTCATTGATATAGACGGAACCTCTTGTAGAGGGGTTGCTCTTTTGGTAACCATGCAGTTTGATGTTACCCATTTCTGGTACTGGGAGCTCCATTAGGAGACTGGTGGTGACCAATTGGAGCTTCTTTTTCTCTCTTATTTGTCGGTTTCATTTAAATTTTCTTAATAACACTACATACTTTAGAAAATTTCTACTATATTAGTTTTCCATATAAACCATCAAATAAACCTTAGCTTTAGCTGACCCCCCCATATTCTCCTTTTCTTCCTCTTCTTCCCTCCCTGTTCTCATTTGATACTCCCATTCTAGTCCCACCTCCCCTCTCCCACTGATAGCTATCTATTCTATTCACTACTCCTAAGGAGTCCCGTACCTCTTCTCTGCTTCCTTACTTTATATGTTATCTCTGTGATTTTATGAATTATAGCTTCCTTATTAAATACTTAACAGCTAGCATTCACATATAAGTGAATAGATACCATGTTTCTTTGGTGGTCTAGAGTACCGCATTCAGGGGGATATTTGATGTGGGAGTCCCTTCTATGTGCTGTAATTACCATTAATGAATAAAGAAACTGCCTTGGCCTGTTTATAGGGCAGAGCTTAGGTAAGTGGGGAAGACAGAACTGGATGCTGGGAGAAAGAAAGGCGGAGTTGGTGAGAGATGCTATGGAGCCACCAGAGACACATGCTGGAAATTTTACCCAGTAAGCCATTGCCAGATGGAGATATACAGATTAATAGAAATGGATTAAATTAATATAAGAGTTAGCCAATAATAAGTTAGAACCAATAGGGCCAGGCAATGTTTTAATGAATACAATTTCTGTGTGGTTATTTCAGGGCTTAGCTAGCCAGGTGGCTGGGACAAACAAGCAGGTCCTCCTCCAACAGATATTTTTCTTTCTCCATCCACTTTCCTGTGGATTTCATGATTTTATCATTTTAATACTGAGAAATATTCCTTTGCGTAAATGTACTACATCTTATCTTTCCTTTCACCCATGGACAGACATCTAGATTGTTTCAGTTTCTGGCTAGTATGAATAGAGAAGCCATAGACATGATTGAAATAGAATGAAGCAATCTTGTGTACACACCTGAGAAGTCTAGCAGGGTCTATTCTCAGCCTTTAGAGGAACTCCAGACTGATTCTATAATGGCTGTAAAAATTTGCACTCCCACCAACACTTGATGAGTGTTTATTGTGCTCCTTGCCAGCATGAGCTGTTATTGCTTTTTTTTTTTTGACCTCAGCCATTCTGATCATTGTAAGATGAAATATCAAAGTGTTTTCTATTTGCATTTCCTTAACGACTGAGGTGTTGCACATTTATTTGCTTCTCAGTCATATGAGCTTCCCACTTTGAAAGTTCTGTTTATTTTTTGTACTCCAATTTTAAATTGGTTCGTTTGTCTCCTTCCTATCCAGAGTTTTGTGTTATTTAAATATTCTGGATGTTAGATCTCTTTTGGATGTGTAGTTGGTAAAAAAAAAAAATCTTCCAATTATGCAACCTGCTGCTTTGTCCGAATTATGTTGTCTTTTTCTATATAGTAGGTTTTCAATTTCATGTGGTCTGATTTATTGATTCTTAGTACCTGTGCTATTGATATTCTGTTCAGAAAGTTTAAGACTGAAACAGATGTATTCATTAACCAATAAAAGCAACACATAGACAGAAGGACTTCCCACACCAATTCTCCTCTTTCTCATCTATCAGGTTTGCTGTATCTGGTCTTTGACTCATTTTTGGTTGAGTTTTATATAGGGTGATAAGTATAGATCTTTTTGCCTTCTTCATGAAGCTGTTCAGTTTGACCAAAACTACTTGTTGAAGATGTTGTCTATTTTTCTGTTTTAATTGTTTTTATCTAGCCATACATACCTTCTGCTACCCTCCTTTCCTCCCCTTTCCCTTGTGACCTCCATGCTCCCCATTTACCCAGAAGATTTTGTCTTTTTTTCTTTTTTATAGAGATCCGGGTGTGTCTCTCATAGTTTCTTCTTTGCTATCTAGGTTCTCTGGGGTTGTCTACTGTTGGCTGGATTTTCTTTACTTTGTGTATAAAAGCTGCTTATGAATTTGTCTTTCTGGGTCTGGGTTGAACCCAACTCGCGGGTCCAGCTATTCAGGGTCCGAAGAGGCTCCTACCTGAAAATCATGGGCGAGAGAAAAAAGGAGACCAAGCAAATCTCTCTTGTCAAGGTCTCACTTTATTAAGGAACAACGCCAGTATATATACGGCTCCGAAATGGGAAGCTGTTGAGGTGGGGGTCGAGGTAGAGAGCAGGAACTGGGGGTAATAAACAGCTAGTTAGCTAACTAGCACATCTGTGTAAACAGAAACATTCTTTTGTGGATAGCTAACTAAGGAAGAGGGGAATCTCTGTAAACATCCTTGAGGCGATGACCTCCTTATCTTTGTTAGCTTCCTAGAGTCAAAAGTCCTAGCTGGCTCTGTTAAACATTCTAAGTCAAAGGCCTTTGCTGACCTTCTGTAATTTTTAGGGCAAAAGGTCCCTGACACTGGGTTACCTCACTCAATATGTTTTTTTCTTGATTTGCCTGCAAAATTCAAGATGCCATTATTTTTACCACTGTGAGGTACTCCATTGTGTAAATGTACCACATTTTCTATATTCATTCTTTTACCGAAGGGCACCTATGTTGTTTCCAGGTTCTGGCTATTATGAAAAATGCTGCTGTGAACATAACTGAGAACATGTCCTTGTGATATAACTGAGCTTCCTTTAGGTATATACCCAACAGCAGTACTGTTGAGGCTTTAGGAAGGTTGTTTCCTAACTTTTTGAGAAATCACCATACTGATTTCCAAAGCAACTGTACAAGTTCATATTCCCACCAGCATTGGAGGAGAATTTCCTTTAGCTCACATCCTCTCTGTTATCACTGTTTTTGATCTTGGCCGTTCTGACAAGTGTAAGATGTAAGACAAATACAAATTGTTTTTATTTGTATTTCTGATGGCTAAGGATGTTGAGTATTTTTTTAAGTGTCTTCTAGCCATTTGAGATTCGTCTGTTGACGGTTCTCTGTTTAGGTCTGTACCTCGCTTTTTTGTTGGATTATTTGTTCTTTTGATGTTAAGTTTATTGATTTCCTTGTCTATTTTGGAGATCAGTCCTCTGTGCAATGTGATGTTGATGGAGATCTTTTCCTAATCTGTAGGCTGCCGTTTTTTTCTTGTTGACCATGTTTTTTTTACTTTACTGAAGCTTCTCAGATTCAGGAGTTCCCACTTACTAATTATTGCTCACAGTGTCCGTGCTACTGTGGTTCTATTTAGGAGGTGGTCTCCTGTGCCAATACATTCAAGTGTACGCCCCACTTTCTCTTCTATGAGGTTCAGTGTGGATGGTTTTGTTTTAAGATCTGTATATTTATGACTACTTTGTCAAAAACTGGGTGTCTGTGAATGTGTGAAATTATGTCTGTGCCTTCAACTAGATTATACTGCTCAAGATTTCTGTTAGAGATTTTAATTCAAGCTGGAAAAGATTTTCTACCCACTCAAGAGATTATTTGTTCTGCTGATAGTGCCTGCAGCTCTGCCAAAACACTTTACATATAAAAAATAATTTTATGTATTCCCGGTTGTCGATTTTAGTTCCTGTGCTGCCATATTTCCACTCAGAAAAGTTCTCAGACATGTCTGTATCTTGAATTATATTCTTTACTCTCCAATAGACGATTTAGCATTTCAAAGTTAAAATTGAGATCTTTGATTTTTTTTTATTGTACATTAAATTGACTTTTCACAGGGTAAGACATATGGTTTTAATTCTATTTTCTGTGGATAGACTTCCAGTTTTGCTTGCATAATTTCTTGAATGGGTTGTGTATTGACAACTGCATATTTTTGACATAGTAGTCATGACAGATGTTGCCACAAACTTATCAGTTTATTTCTAGGTACTGATTTGGTTTTTTTTTTTTATTTCTTCCTGTCTTTTTATATTAGTGCCAGTTTTTCATTGTCTTCAGAGATCTGTGTTATAATTTGAGGTCAGATATTACAATACCTCCAGAAGTGTTCTTTCTCCTTAAGATAGCGTTGGCTATCCATGGCATTGCGTAAATCCATTCAAATTGCTGAAATTATTTTCCTAGTTCTATCCAAAATGACATTGGAAATTGGATAGACACTTTATCTAATATTTTAATTACTTTTTCTAGTTTTTTCATAGTCATAATATTTTCTATCAATACAGGAGCACTGTCTAATATCTTCTTCAATGTCCTATTACAATGGCTTAAATTTTTCATTTTTGATGTTTTTCAGTTCCTTGTCTTTGGTTTATTCCTAGACATCGGTTTGTTTGCAGCTCCTATGAATGGAAGGAAACATATATTGGGAACTGGACTCATGTCCTCAGTGAAATTTTTTCTATTTTCTTCCTCTGTGAATTCATTGTTGGTATGTATGATGGCTCCTAATTTTTGTTTTTAACTTCTCCTCTGACATTACTGAAAGCATTTATTATAGCTAAGGGTATTTGGTTAGTGTCTATAGGGTCTTTAAGTACAGAAATAGAAATAATTTGCCTTCTTAATTTCCTATTTTCTATCCATGTTATATATATATATATATAATTTTTTATGGATCTAATTGAAACTTAAATGTTCCATATTGAATGAGACAGGAAATAAAGGGCATTGTTGTCCAATATCTGATTTTTATAAGAAATGTTTTCAGTTTCTCCATTTGGTATAATGTTGTCTGCAGGGCACTGTACAGTCACCGTTAGTTGAAGGAATGTTCAAAATCTTTTCACAGTTTTTGTATTGAAATCATGACAAAAGCTTTTCAGCATCACCAGAGAAAACAAATTGGTTTTGTGTTAAGTGTCTGGGATGAAGCTCATTCTTCATGATTCATGGTTTCCTTAATGTACTGTTGGATTCAGCAGGTGAACATTTTGTTGGAAATTTTGTATCCATGTTTATTAATAAAATTGTTCTGCAATTTTTTTTATCCAGTTTTCGTTTCAGGAAAGTACAGGGTTCATAGGAGTGAGCATTGCTAAGATAGTACTGGCTTCATAGAGTCAACTCGGTAATTTTATCTCACACTTCACACTATAGAACAATTTGACAATCGCTGGTATTCGATCTTACTTGACGCTATTACAGAATTCAGCAGCCAGTCTACCGACTCTTGGGATTTTTAGTGTGCCATCCCATCCTGATTACAGCTTTGATCTAATTGCTTGTTCATTATTTGAGTTTTGTGACTTATGTATATGCATGTGGATGATGGAACCCAGGACATTGCAGATGCTGGTCATGTCATCTATCTGTCCACTGAGACCAGCCTGTCTAAAGGAATCGTGAGTTGGGTATCTCACTCGCCACTGATAAACTCTAAAACTTGTCTGAAAATTCTTTAAAAGAGATAAATCATAATCTAAAAAAAAAACTACATAAATGGTTTAGGAACTTGGCAAAAGGCAAATTGTACATGATCTTTGATCTCCTTCATTATCTACATTCTCTGTAATCTTATACCAATACAGAACCAAACAAGCATAGAAAATTAATCATGGCCGGGCGGTGGTGGTGCACACCTTTAATCCCAGCACTCGGGAGGCAGAGGCAGGCGGATCTCTGTGAGTTCGAGACCAGCCTGGTCTACAAGAGCTAGTTCCAGGACAGGCTCCAAAGCCACAGAGAAACCCTGTCTCGAAAAACAAAAAAAAAAAAAAAAGAAAAGAAAAGAAAGAAAGAAAATTAATCATGTTTAAATGTTTTAGAGAGAATCCAGAAAACTATGCGATAAAAATCCCTGTACCCATCATTAACCTCTGCTGTCAACAGCATTTGTCAATCTTGTAAGGATTTCATTCGTGGCACGTCTTGGAAATTAGTCTTGACAACGTATTGGAAAATTTACACATATATGTCAAAAAGGACTTAGAATATTATTTTGCTGATTTTTAAAAAAATCTCCTGGCTTGTAGTTTTTTAAGGTGCTAAAGCAAATGATGTGCCATTTCCCCCAAACATTTAAAATTAAACTTCCAACTTTGTGCTGGAAGAACCAGAAGCCAGCTAATCCTGTGTGCTCTTTTAAAAATATGAGAATTTCACATTTAATAAACTTTATATTGTTTTAATACTTTCATTAAAATCTTACATATATCCTATATGACATTCAATATTTATAAGTAATCTTCTGACATGTTTATTTTCCATCTCTAAAATTCTATTTACTATGAAATATTGTTTTTAATTATGCCACATCTTTGGTCGACACACTGTTTTAACTGCATGTCTACATTCATGATGAAGAATAATATTTGGACATTGTATAGAAAATAGCTAAACATTTAGATATGTAATTATATTACTCCAGGAAAACACTGATGAAATTCATTCCCATAACAAGTAAAAAAATAAAATTAACTTTGACTAGAAACTGTGCTACTATCCTGTCATCTTTAAAACATGACTCCATAGTTTTTTTTAACTTCCTGTTTTCATAATTCTGGTTTAGATAATATATCCAAGACTCTTAAATTAGGATGCAGTTACTTCACTATCCTTACTGCTGTTTATATTTCCCAGAACCTATTGTGTAAAATAAGAGTAACTGGTTATGATAACTAGAGTTTTATGTTCATTCAAAAGGTACTAGAAGCAATAATTTAGAAAAATATGAATACTTATGAAATAATGTTTGAAGACCATATTTTTAGTGATGTATTTATTTGAATAACTACTCTCTCAGTTGTGTATTTTCAGTATAATTTTTTGTATTTAAGAAATCAAAAATACTGCAGCTAGAGAGATTTCTCTCCTAAAAGTGAAGAGCACCTAATGGCCTGAGTTTGGTTCTCAACACTCCCATTGGACGGCTCACATCCCCCACTCACTCCAATCCAGGGCATGCAGTATCTCTTTTGGCCTTTTGAGTTTCCATGTTGACATGTTCACAAGTACATACACAGAGACTTACACACATAAATAACAAAAGACATCTCTTTGGAAAAAAAAATTCAAAGAACTAAATGACTTGTGCAGAGCACTGATATCACACAATTAGATTATTAGAAAAAAAACTTTCCATTACTCATTAATTATATCAACTCTAATGCTCATTATTTTCACACTAATAAGGACAAAGTAAGCTGATGGAATGGTAAATGCCTGTTATCCTAGGATGTAGGAAATTTAGGAGGGAAGAGTCATTGAAGTAACTGGAGGTCAACAGGATACAGGACAATAACTTGTCTCAAAAGCCCTAAAGAAGCCGGGCGGTGGTGGCGCACGCCTTTAATCCCAGCACTCGGGAGGCAGAGGCAGGCGGATCTCTGTGAGTTCAAGGCCAGTCTGGTCTACAAGAGCTAGTTCCAGGACATGCTCCAAACCCATCACTGCAGGGGAGCCAAGGCAGCAGGAATTTAAAACATCTGACCAACCACAGCTGTGGTTAAAAGCAGCATTCCAAACTAAGACTCATCACACAGATGACACTAGTTAAACTGTGGGACACTAAACAAACCCAGAACTCATAAATACAAGAAAGACATTTGCAGGGGTGGGAAATCTGGTAAGGGCAGGAGACGGTTGAGTACACAATGTATGTGTATGTAGTTGTCAAAGGACAAAATTTATTAATAAAATTAAAATCATATAAAACCTCAGGGAAAGTCATAAGTACCTTCCCTATATAGCCAAGGTCACCAGATATGGCCATGGGAATGAAACCAGGCTCAGGTTTCAGAACCCCCAGTAAGACTGAGGGTACTGCAGTTTTATTGAGAGTGATTCATACATTTTAAACTTTTTTAAAAAAATATTTATTTAGTATACTATATTCTTTCTGTGTGTATGCCCGCAGGCCAGAAGAGGGCACCAGACCTCATTACAGATGGCTGTGAGCCACCATGTGGTTGCTGGGAATTGAACTCAGGACCTTTGGAAGAGCAGCCAGTACTCTTAACCTCTGAGCCATCTCTCCAGCCCCCACTTTTTAAACTTTTACGAGAAATATAATGTAATGGGAATTGTGAAGATCAGCATAGCTGTAGTTGTCAAGATACAATGAAGTCTGCGAACCATGGAGGGTACACAAGATTAATGTCTAAGATCAAATGTCCTGTCAAGCATTTAAGCATTCTTGACTTCTCAGGGAACACATGCATGAGTGCGTGAATTAGTCTTTCAGGAACTGGAAGGTGCATTGTACCCCAGGAGCCATGGACTCCAACCTGAAAGACCTATTCCAAATGCCTCTCAGGGCAGCTAGGCCAGACCATCCCCAGGATTCCCTGCAGGAAGTACATTAAATATCTCTAGTCATAAGAGGGCTGGCCCAACTATCAAGGACGTTCTGCTTTAGATTACATTGTGGGAAGGTAAGGCCTTCAAGGCTGAGAGATGAGACAACCTAGCGACAGTTGCTGTCAGAGATCCCAATGTACCTAGCCAATGAGGTGCAACCATGCTATGCTGCCTAAGGGCCTAGCAATAGGTGCTGTCCGAGGTCCTGATCATGCCTAGCCAATAAGGGCTAACCATATGATGTCACCAGATTGGAAAGCAACCTGGGTGCTGGGAGGTGGGTATATAAGGGTACCCCCATTGCTCAATCAATGAGCCTGCTTGTAGGTCTTTTACCAGACCCCCAAAGTCTATGTTGATGCCACACTTTCTCACCTCTTCCACAAGGGAGCCCTTAGGACCCAGCAGCATCTGGGGCCTGAACAGGTTCTAGTCACCTCCCTCCTCCCCTACAGTTCTGGAAAGCACCCCCAAGATGGTATATTTCAGTGAGAAGGCCCCTCAGTGCCTTCAACCAGAAAGCGTAGGGATCCCCTTTCTTTCCTTCTTTTGTGTTGTCCTGTCATGTTTGTCCATCCAGTTAGGAAAGTATATTTTTTTCTTTCTCGGTTTGCCTGGGGAACTCCACATAAAGGCTGAACTCCCAGGAGGTGGAACCAAGGTGTGGCTCTCAAATACTATCCCTCGTCCGGAAACACTGTGTGGGTGGCCATAGGGCTGGGGACTAAAAACCATGGAAGTCCCACACTTAGGATAAAACATGAAGGCCTGACAGAGTTTTCCACCTCTGTTTACTGTCATCTTCTCTCTGACTGTTGCTTGCCTGGTGTCTCCCTCTACAAAAGGGGTAACCTGTCCATCACCTCTACCCTTCCATGTCTGATCTCTCTACACCATCTTACAATGCATAGACGGACAGTTTAAGCCCTATGAAACATGCTAAGGAGAGCATGACCCCAGTTAAGCCTCTAAATGTCCCTTCCTTGTCACCTCCACTCTTGCTGCGGGCAGCTATGTCTTGTGGAAACAAAGCTGTCTTAGACTCTGTTGTGGTTTTAATTAATAATGGGGTCCCCGGTAACGGGTCCCCAGCGTCGAGAACACATGGTCAGCTCTCCATGGTGGCGAATGGCGGTGGCGGTGGCAGGCAGCATGAGACCAGATGGATATTAAAGCTATAAGCATTTACTAAGATGGATTATGGAGGGGAAGAAGCAGAAGGGGAGAGAGAGGGAGGGAAAGAAGGGAAAGAAAGAAGGGGAGGGAGAGAGGGAAGTGGGAAACGGGAGAAGGCCCCTCTGCCTCTCCGGAGAGTGGTGAGGTACAGAGAGCATGAACTGCGAACTGCAGGCTTACTTGCAGAGGAGGAGTGGGCGTGGCTCGCCCTTAAAGGGACCGAATTCTTTACAGAGTCGACTGCTTTTCTTAGCTGGAAATTGGCATACGACCATCAGGCAGCAACTCAAGCGTGAATGAACCTCTTAATTAATCATCCAGCAACCCTTGGCATGCTCACGTCACTTTGTCAATCCCTTCCATCTGTCACAGATTGATCAATAAGCCTACTACCAACAGGTTTCTGACCAGGCCTTCAAGGCTCTTAAGGCATGCATGTGCAAGACCCCCAGCTTACTTCTACAATCTTATTCAACAGACAGGACAACCTTTTACTGATTTTCTTGCACATATCAATGAGGCAGTGGAATGGAGAGTAGACACAGACCGCACTAGGGAACTGTCAATGAAAAAGTTGATTTAAGCTTAATACCCCTATCCTGATGAGATCCCAGTGGTACCCAATGAGGACATTCACAAGTGGCTACTAGCCAGAAGAGATCTTAACCCCAGTAATGGACCCATCACTGCCCTCACTGTCTCCCTGAATACCTTCCCTACAGACAGACAGTGCACCAATGACATACACACGAACACCCAAATAGCTAGATCTTGCATGGGATGCAGCAGAGCAGACCAAGTGCAGTGGGACTGCCCCAGGGAAAACCTAGGATCCGAAGTCCCAGATGCAATGAGGGATTTCATTGAGCAATAAATTGCAGATTGCAATCTGCTGAAGCTCAAACCCCGTGCAGGTTGTTTCTCAGCTTCACATTAATAGGAGGTGCTGATAATCCAAAAATCTATTTGCTCCTATTTCCATGCTCCCCAATACTGACCATCTATCTTGATGGACAAGTTGCTAGAGTCTTAGTGGGTGCAGATATTAATAGAAATGCTTTTCTTTCTTTCTTTCTTTTCTTTTCTTTTTTTTTTTTTGGTTTTTTTGAGAGAGGGTTTCTCTGTAGCTTTGGAGCCTGCGCTGGAACTAGCTCTTGTAGACCAGGCTGGTCTCGAACTCACAGAGATCCGCCTGCCTCTGCCTCCTGAGTGCTGGGATTAAAGGCATGTGCCACCACCGCCCGGTGATAGAAATGCTTTTAACTCATTGGAAATTTACACCTGGGCTGCGCACCAGTGGAGTAGGAGGCCAACAAGATTCAAACCTTATCATCTACCTCATCCATTGGAAAGACCTTGATGACAACATCGTTCACCCTGTCATTGCCAAGGTACTGAGAAACCTCTGGGGCAGAAACATCACGGAAGATATGGATGCTGTCTTAACTAGATTTTTCTTTGAGGATCTTCAGGTCCATAAAAAGTCAGGCTTAGCAAATCAAAATCCTACGCATGAGACACAACCTCAATTCTAAGGGCCACTGTCCCTCAAATATCCATCATGACCAAGGTTCCTAGCTTCCCATTCCATTGACGTGACTCCTGAATCAAGACTTCTGGGTGGAACAGTTATCTATAATTGATGCCAAGTTGTCACTCCTAAAGAAACTGCTTGCAGAACATAGAACCAACCACAAGTAAACATTTTCTCTGACAGCCCGTATTAACCTTGAATTTTCTTAATGCTAATGAGAAATGAACAACAGCTGTGAAAAGACATTGGACAATAGAAAAAACTTCTGCATTAAATCAGCTGTGTACTTCAAAGATGTGCTGACCTCAGAATAAAAACCAGGATATGTGTTACGTTGGGGAAGAGGTTTCACTTTTGTTTCTACAGAGAAAAAAGCTATGAATACCATTGCCAGAAGCAAAGACCTATATTTTGAGATCTGCATTTTGTTTACAGCCATCTTGAGTTCAGGACAAGTTGCAGGGCAAGTTCTGGACCTAGGACATTAGCCTATTGAGACCTGCAGGCATCAGACTTTTAGAAACAATTAGCATTTTTCCTTTGTTAGTCAACAATCACAGACCCTCAGTATTTCCTTATCAGCTAGGGATGTCTCCAGGCCTGAATCCCAGCAGACCTGACACATCTCCCCTCCCCCTTGCCCATTTGCTATATAACAGTTTCTGAGGAAATAATAAATGGTGGTTTGATAAGAAATCCTGTCTTGCCATCATTTCTCGTGTCTCTTGTTCTTCCATTCCTCTCCCCTAGGTTTATCAGGGACCACCATTCGTATCCCGCTGGCTGGGATATACCATCAATATTAATTAAGATTTGATTAGGACAGGAGAAACTTCTTGACAAAGAGAAATGACAAGTCATTCACTGATGTGACATTCCTACATGTCCTAAGAAAATTTCGCAGGGGTTGGGAAAGGGTTCGGTTTTTGTCTTTACAGGAAAGTAGAAATACCCATTTTCAAAGAATCGAAAGACTTTGGATATCTATACATCTAAAGAAGAAAGGAAAACATTCCAGAAGAAATTACCAAGAAAGAAAAATCCATGGTACCAATATTCTCTGCAGGGTAAAATCTCACTCCCTTGTCAGGGACCATTCGCCCTAATAATTACAGAAGGTCATCAAAGGCCTTTGACTTAGAATGTTTAACAGAGCCAGCTAGGAGTTTTGACTCTAGAAAGCTAACAAAGATAAGGAAGCCATTGCCTCAAGGACGTTTACAGAGATTCCCCTCTTCCTTAGTTAGCTATCCACAAAAGAATGTTTCTGTTTATACAGGTGTGCTAGTTAGCTAACTAGGTGTTTATTACCCCCAGTTCCCGCTCTCTGACTCTACCCCCACCTAAAACCCAGGTCTCCGTTTCGGGGCTATATATACTGGTGTCATTCCTTAATAAAGTGAGACCTTGAAAAGAGAGATTTCGCTTGGTCTCCTTCTTTTCTCTCGCCCATGATTTTCAGGTAGGAGCCTCTTCGGACCCTGAATAACTGGACCCGCGGGTCGGGTTCACTCCCTAAACATCCATATATCTTTTTTTTCTCAGAATAGTTATAGGCCTGACTCAATTAAAGATCAAAGTTGGCTTTGGAGTTGGAGCGTGGCTCATTTCTTCTCTAAATTTAAGAATGTTGTATAAAGAAAAATTCAGAGTTTCTGTCTTATATCATAAGAGTCACCTGGTATGGGACAGATAAAAACCATAAGTTTGGGATTACTGTTGTCAAAACTCTGTTACACTTCCCAAATCCCATTTCTCCCCTAAGTTAATTTTGTTTCTTTGGTACCTTTCCTTGGATATTTATCTATAAAAACTTAAATTTTCAATCTTGATGTTTAAGTTTCCTACAATGAGCAATAGATTTTCCTAATAGCAATCTCTGAAGTCTCCACAAAGAAGATGCGACCCCACAACAATGATTCTACCTGGTTCTTAATGATGCCAACGAGGTGATAGCACCACTTAAAGATCGGCTAGGGCTCAAATTTCTCAATACAATACAAAATCTGCTAACTGAGGTGGTCCATCTTCTTACTGATCGCTGGCAAGAACTCCAAACTAGAACTACAGATGAGCCTTAAACACTACTCAGAGACTGGCTACAATGTTACAGGTAGTCCTCTTGAGACTTAGACACTGCTCAGAGACTGACTATAATGTTACAGCTAGTCCTCTTGAGACTTAGACACTGCTCAGAGACTGGATACAATGTTACAGCTAGTCCTCTTGAGACTTAGACACTGCTCAGAGNAGACTTAGACACTGCTCAGAGACTGGATACAATGTTACAGCTAGTCCTCTTCAGACTTAGACACTGCTCAGAGACTGGATACAATGTTACAGCTAGTCTTCTTGAGACTTATACACTACTCAGAGACTGGATACAATGTTACAGCTAGTCTTCTTGAGACTTAGACACTGCTCAGAGACTGGACACAATGTTACAGCTAGTCCTCTTGAGACTGAGACACTGCTCAGAGACTGGCTACAATGTTACAGCTAGTCCTCTTGAGACTTATACACTGCTCAGAAACTGGATACAATGTTACAGCTAGTCCTCTTGAGACTTAACTATTATTTTAGTCTTTTTTTAAAACAAACAAACGTGATTCCATAGAGATATCACTGCCTGAGATACCTGGAAGTAATATTAAGAAAACAGAGCCCCCTCTCTCAAGAGATTTTGTTTCCTCAGGGCTATGGTCAATTGTCATCTATCTATTAAGGATTGGTTAAAAGCAATAGTAGGTTTGGGGGTGAAACAATGAAGTTTAGACTTGGGAATCTCTTTTGGAAAAGAAAAAGGGAATGAATGAGATAAGAAATAAGGTAGGTTATTGCATCCACTTGTGAAATATTTTAGCAATTATTAGTGATGGACAATTTATGTTTCTTCTTTATTGATACATATGTGAAATTATTTTTGCATTCCTTTCTAAGATAATTTGTATATTAAAATATTAATACAAATTCAAAATTATATTGTTATATTGTATGTATTTCTGTTTATCTTTACACTTCTTTTGTGGTTTTGTACACAAATGTGAAATTAATTTTGTTATACAGTATGTATGTTTCTATATCTGCATAAGATATTTTGCATATTGATAATCTTTTTTTTGACATGAGGGTTTTTTTTTTTTTTTTTTTTTTTTAAGCTTTGGAGCCTGTCCTGGAACTAGTTCTTGTAAACCAGGCTGGCTTCAAACTCAGAGAGACTTACCTGCCTCTGCCTCTGAAACTGGGATTAAAGGTATACATCACCACATCACCACTGCCTGGCTTGTATTGATATGATTTAAAGATATTTTTTGTTATATTGCACTATATATTTCTACCTCTGATGAAGGTATCTTTATATATTGTTACAATTTTGAGGTCATTGTCCTGATGCTGCAATGTGGTAAAAGATTATTATTTTTATGTTATGAAGCTTTAGCGTTTACAGATTATTAAAAATTGCAGATTAATACGTCAGCCACGTTTGTCACCCCTTGGGCACTTAAGGCTGACAATGCCGCTGCCTATGGCTCTCAACAACTCAATGACCTTCTGGGGTCCTGGGAGATTTCCCATACTACTGGCATCCCCTGCAAGAGCTCTCAAGGAAGGCCGGGCGGTGGTGGCGCACGCCTTTAATCCCAGCACTCAGGAGGCAGAGGCAGGTGGATCTCTGTGAGTTTGAGACCAGCCTGGTCTACAAGAGCTAGTTCCAGGACAGGCTCCAAAGCCCCAGAGAAACCCTGTCTCGAAAAACCAAAACCAAAAACAAACAAACAAAAAAGAGCTCTCAAGGAGCTGTTGGCCAGGACTGTCTCACCAGAGGCTAGGAGAGATCCTCATCTGGCCTTAACAGAAGTCCTTTTCTGTATGAACTTCACCAGTTTTGATGGCAGGGGCTCAGTCCAGCCTACAAACACTGGATGTCTCTGCTGAGGGACACAGTCCTGCCTCTGGAGATTTGGAGAGATCCTATCTCCCTCCAATGGCAACACCAGCTCCCCTGCTAAACCATGGGTGAGGGCATGCTTATGTCTTTCCTCAGACTGCCATGATGCCAATTTGGGTCTCAGTAAGAGATGAGCACCTGGCCATACATCAGCCTGCTTCCATCAATGAGGGAGTAATGCCGGATTGGTAATACATATACTCCCCTGTTTTGTTTCCATTGCCCTCCAAACACATTGAGTTATTATTAGAGAGAGAGATTGACACTTTAAATACCTCGATGTGAGACTCAATTGTGACCCTCAATTTTCCTCATTTTGTATGACGCCTTTTGTGATGAAGAATGGTAATTCATCACTCCAGAAACTGGCTAAATTATTAAGGGCTCATGGTCAACTAAATTTCTGTATTATTCATTGCAGCTAACAAATGAATTTTTTTTTTCAGTTAGATAAGATAAGGTCAGAGGTTATGGCCTTTGACTCCTCACTGTTTTGAAAAAGATTGGTATATTATAAAAATACTGTTGGATCCATCCTGGATGCCCACATATGCCTCAGTTAGCCAGGTGGTATTGTTAAGCCTTATTCTCTTCTCTTTAAGTGTCTCTTGCAGCATAATTGCCAGCAGCAGGCAGCAGCTGAGATGACTCTTCGGTGTGAAAGGCTCTCAGGCATCCCTCTTGCAGTCCTCCGCAGGAGATTATGCATGCCTGGTTATCCGAAATTCAAAAGGCTACTTCTTAATCCTCTCACCCTGGGAGCTATTCAGGAATGAATGGTCTTCAGTGGTTGATAGTCAATGACAGGTAAAAGTTTGTGTGTTGTTAGGTTAATCTACGCAGGCTCTCCTGGTGAGCACCCGTGTAATAAAGGTGGATTTGTAGGAAGGTAAGACAAGACCTACAAGGTCGAGAGATAAGCCAGCCTGAGGTCTGCCTGAGGGCTGAGCAACGGGTTCTGTCAGAGGTACCTTCAGGGATAGTCAAAGAGGAATGACCACTCAAGGTCAAGGAATCAGAAAGCAGTCTGGATGCAGGGAGGAGGGTACCTAAGGCTCTCCCCATTGCTGAATGAGTCTGCTGTAGGCCTTTTACTTGACTTCCTCCACCAAGGGAGCCATTTAGACCCAGTAAAACTGAGTGAGCACACAGGACCCTGAGTGAGGAGGTGACTAAGAGAGCCTAGAGGTATAGAAGATGTTCATATCTGAAGAACTTGTTTGTCAAAGGACAATTGGTCACATCATTTGGGCCCAAATACCTTATGGACTATCCATCTTATTTATGCTTTAAATGAAATGAAAGTGTAATTTTGATAAAAATAAAAAGAACAGAGAGTAGAGAATTAATGTGTTGATGTTAGTGATTAGCCAGCTTTGTCCAATTTTTTCCAAGATTTTTATAGTTCTAAAAGGTTATAATTTAGGGCAAGGTATAGATAGTTCAACCAAGAATAAAATACAAATCTATAATAGTGAAAATACTTGAACTACAAAAGACACTATATAATTATTAATACTTCAAACACATACAACCTATGGAGGACTCTTATCCAACAAAGAGGTGGGGAGTTGTATGACTCAAGAGTATAGGTACGTTGATATAAAGTTTTATTTAAAAATACATTTTAAAATGAGAATAAAGAATACAAAGACAAATTAAGAAAACGAAAAGCTGTCAGTAAGCATATTTATGAAAAGACAATTTGACTAATTGTGAAAAACAAAGAAAGTGAAAACCATAGAAATGCTATGAATTATTCTATCTCATTTTACAAGGAGAGCCAGGAACTTAAGGAAATGTTATCCATTAGAAACAGAAAAAATAAATTGGTACAAACTTTCAAGAATATAATCTTGTACTAAAATTAAGAATGTATTGATGATTTGAACATATAATCCCACTTTTGTAGCCTGAAGAGAGACAAAGAAAATCAATGTTCCCATGCTTGCAAAATATTCGCAGGTATGTGTATGTGTGTTTGTGTGTGTGTGTGTGTGTGTTAAAAAGGGGTGTTGGAAATGACAGTTAACAGAATATGAAAGCGATTATCATAGTCTATGTTACTTAAAATTTTTTAATTAATTTGTGTTAGTTAATAGAAACAACAGTTTTCTTAGACTACAAATCAGTAAGTTCGTTACTCATACTTTTAATGACCTATAATAAACAAACACTCCACAGGACAGACATGTGAAACTACCTACTCATTCCTGAAGGATGGGCTTAACTTCATAGAAATTCTAAACAACAGAACCCTAGGGTTAAACACCCAGACCCATCAATACCTCTTGATTAGCATATCAGACTTGAGTCTTCTATCTTGCTGGATGTAACTGCACTTAACTTATATCTATAGTGGAGTTCAAAGCCTCTGACTGCTGATGATGTTTTCAATCATTGTCTTCAAATCACTTCCATGGTTTTTTCTACATTGCCTCACGAAGTTTCCTTCTTCAAAGATAACCAAACTGGTTCAGACCGTTCTGGTTAGCATATTGGTGCAAGGATCAAGCAATGTTTTCCAAAGAATTAGGGAACTTTGGTGAGTGGCTGTGTTTTGGCAGTGCTATCCTCTTGAGTTCATGAACTGAAACTTGGATACAAGGTAGAAGAGGGATGGGTTGAGCTCGGGTGACTTCTCTGCCAATGAAAGCTCTCGCTAATGAGATCTGCTGCAGCCATGAATGTTTCATTAGGTTCTGCTAAAGTGCTCGGGTATCCTCATCACTCATTCTGTGTGTTTGCCGCAGCCCAAGTAATCATGCTCCGTGTTCATTTACAGAGGGACATTTTTCAAACCTTTTTGCTTGACTTTTTATGTCCATCCTGTATTTTAATGAGGGGGAAAAAAAGCATCAGTCTTTGTTTTAAAGTGATTTCCTAATGAAATAAATGAGCTACTCTGTGCTCTTAGGAAATTGCTTATTAATAAATGCTTTGAATTCACAAAAATAAAACCTAGAAGATCATGTACCGTTTTCTCCAAAAATGTGTAATTCTTCTAGATGTTTAAAAACCTTTTGGTGTTTGTCAATTGTTTCTATTAAAACATTTCTCAAGTGCAAATTTTTAAATGCTTGCCATAGGCATATGCTAGCAATTTCATTGTGTATTAATCTTAGTTCTGTTAGGCATCCCTCATTTATAGATCAGCATAAATATGCTCTTATCAGTGAGCATGAAGGCAGGTGTGCCCGCATGCTTTTTGAGATTTAACCTCTGTTCCCTTTGGCAAGGAGGAAGAAGGTAGTAAGGGTTCAGGGCTATTCTCCTTGATCTCTTTCTGAGTAACACAAAAACAATTTAGAGGTATTTCAATATTTTGTAGCATGATCAAACCATATTTACCTTTTTTCTAAAAATGTTGGCCTAATGTATAATCTTATTTAAAATAAAGACCCTGGGGGGCTGGAGAGATTGCTCAGTGGTTAAGAGCACTGCCTGCTCTTCCAGAGGTCCTGAGTTCAATTCCCAGCAACCACATGATGGCTCACAACCATCTGTAATGAGGTCCGGTGCCCTCTTCTGGCCTGCAGGCATACACACAGACAGAATATTGTATACATAATAAATAAATATTAAAAGACCCACATATAAATAAAATAAAGACCCTGGACGAGTTGCACTTCATTGAGGACATGCACAGCAAAGACCAGAGATATAGCTCCATGATGTCACCCTCAACAGCCTAAAGAGTGGCCCTGAAGTTTTGGGCACTCAGATTATACAAAACCCAAGCTTGTGGGCATAATGTTAAAAAAAAAAAATCAGAGCTAGCTATATTATGAAGCAAAGTTGAAGAGTTTATTGACAATATTTTAATAGGAACTTAAGCCTGAGGGTGAAGAGAAAGAAAGACTCTGAGAAGGAAGTAAAAACAGACTCTAGCCGGGCGGTGGTGGCGCATGCCTTTAATCCCAGCGCTCGGGAGGCAGAGGCAGGCGGATCTCTGTGAGTTCGAGACCAGACTGGTCTAAACATACTCTAGTGAGGGGCTTTTGCTTCCACAAAGAACTGTCCCACAAAGAGTAACATGTAAGAGTATGGGTACACGTTCCTCAAGGGAGAGGTCACAACTGAATGTCTCAGCAATCATCTACCATGCTACTTTTCTTGTTTATAAGTTCCATTTCAAAACTTAACAAACCCTTGTTTTGCTTTTGTTTTGGATGGGCGAGATTACAGGGGACTCTGATACCTTGGGTAGAGTCTTAATGCAACTGTGGTGTGGGGTAATTGTCTGTATTCTGTCAATCATGCTTTAAATAAATGCTGATTGGCCAGACAGGAAGCATAGGCGGGAAAACCAGACAGGAAGTAGAGGTGAGAACAAGAGAGTTCTGGTAAGCAGGAAGCTCCCGCGACATTCCTGCACAGTCCATCTAAGAAGCAGGATGTGATCTGCCCTAGCTGGAAAAAAGGTACTAAGCCATGTGGCTAACATAGATAAAAACAATGGGTTAATATAAATTGTAAGAGCTAGTAAGAAGACTGAGATAATGGACCAATCAGTTTATAATCTTATGGAGACCTCTGTGTGATTTTCTTTGGGGCTTGCCGGCTGTGGGGTACCGGGCGGGACAGAAACCCCAACGAGCAGGACCCTCATGTTACACAACTGAAAGCCATTAGAGTTACATTAGGAATTTAGTCAATGTCCTTGTTCTTTAGATGAAATTTGGGTCAGATTCCTAGAAATTTGCAAGCTTGTAGCTGAGGAAATAGAAAGCCCTTAATGAGCTGAAGCCCAGAGAGAAGATTTATCTCTCTCTTCTCATGTCTCCCCGATTCCTTCTCCTTTTCTCCCTTGCCTCAAGAACCCTCTGGTTGAAATCAGCTAAAACTCAGCTTGCTAGTTTAAAAGTTTGGCAAGGTTAGGAAGTTAAACACTCTTTTTTTTTTTTTTTCGAGACAGGGTATCTCTGTAGCTTTGGAGCCTGTCCTGGAACTAGCTCTTGTAGACCAGGCTGGTCTCGAACTCACAGAGATCCACCTGCCTCTGCCTCCCGAGTGCTGGGATTAAAGGTGCGCGCCACCACCACCCGGCTAGTTAAACATTCTTATGGGCTAGTAACATCCATTTACCTAGAGGCAGTCCTTCCAGGGTTCCATTTTGTACAAACAAGGGAAGTGAGAGGCTTGCTTTATGAGCTAAGCTCCAACATTCTCGTTCACTTTTAAACTATCTTCTGCATGAAACGTAAACTGTTGCCATTTTTACATTTATGTGTGTGATCTGCAACTGGTGTTCATACGTTGAGTAGGTTGGCTGTTGAACAGTTTTCATTTGGGCGTCATGCTAGTCCTCATCACTGCAGCAAAGTCTCTGAGATAACCAGTTTATAAGATAAAAGGATTATTTTGGCTCGTTGTTTTAGAGACTTCAGTGCAATTGCTGGAAGCCTACATACATGTGTCATAGTGAGAACACAGCAGAGCAAACCCACTCTTCATTGCCAAGAAAAAAAATCATAAAAAGAAGCTAGAGTCCCACCCACAACTTTCTTCAAGGACAGTAATCGAAAGGTAGTCCAAACTGTTAAATCTTCCACCATCTTGCAAAAGTGTCAAGCTGCTGCCTAAGACTTTAACACAAGAGACAAGAACATTCCAGATTCCCACTATAGCAGATGGGCATTAGCCGATTGTGTCATCATAATGTGTTAAATGAAGTATCTGTTTCCCATGAACTGAAACGTCAGATTTCATACCCACTATCTGCAAATATTGTGAGCTGGTTTCTCCTTACTCTTTTATAACATTATCACATTGGCTTATTAAACTTGAAATAAGAAATAAGACGTGAAATAAGTCTTGGTACCCAAACAAGGTCCTTCCCAAAGAAAAAGAAAAGCATGGTGAACAACATATTTTTTAAAATATTTTTTTATTTATTATGTATACAGTATTCTGTCTGTGTGTATCCCTGAAGGCCAGAAGAGGGCACCAGACCTCATTACAGATGGTTGTGAGCCACCATGTGGTTGCTGGGAATTTAACTCAGGACCTTTGGAAGAGCAGGCAGTGCTCTTAACCTCTGAGCCATCTCTCCAGCCCGGTGAACAACATTTTAGTGAGAATGAGAGTCTTTGAATTTATACTAGTGTGTCCACTGCCAAAGAGAAATAAAACCCATCTTGGGTAGTCATAGTTATCACACATGCTTCAAAAGGCAATTGGATATCTATTGGTAACGCCCTTTGTTAGCTCATATTTATAGAGACATGTTGGTAAGACTTTATGGGTATAGCTTCTGACATTCCTAGGAGATACAGTTTCCCAACAAGCACACTGTTCCTCAGGATCTTAAACTGCCCGGCCTTCTTCTTCAATGATCCATGAACCTTATGTGCCAGAGTTTTGCTGTATCCTTGAGACTGTGCTCCACGATTCTGTATTCGGTTTTCTGTAAAGCTTTACTTCTGTTGCAGAGAGAAGTTTCCTAGATGAGGGGTGGGTCTCAAACCTACACAAGGAACTGAAGGCACCTTGGGAATTCTGAGGAGGTAAGATAGTCTTCCTGGGGAAAGAACATCCAAATGGGTTATGTAATACCAAATGGTCCTCTTGAAACAATGCAGAGACACCGTTCTGAATCCAAAATTTATTTTTCTCTGCTTTCTTTCCTTTTTATAGATGTGCGCATTCTTTTTAAATTCCTACATAGCAAGTTTAAGTCTATTTAAACTGCAATGCAATACAGTGTGCTGTGAGGACTGGTGAGTTTAAAGGTTCTTCCTTATTTATTCTATAAAATTCCCAGATATAGCCGGGCGGTGGTGGTGCACGCCTTTAATCCCAGCACTCGGGAGGCAGAGGCAGGCGGATCTCTGTGAGTTCGAGACCAGCCTGGTCTACAAGAGCTAGTTCCAGGACAGGCTCCAAAGCCACAGAGAAACCCTGTCTTGAAAAAAACAAAAACAAACAAACAAAAAATTCCCAGTTATAGCTTATTTAAGTATTCCTCTTCTTTTACACTAATTTCTCAAAATTTAAAGATTCGATGATTAGATTTTCATAAAATCTACTACATTGTTAAAAGTATGTTATTAGTATTAATTGCATATTGAGTCTGCATCATTGAAATCTAATTGGAAGCTCATAATAAAATTAAGTCTTCAGTGGTTTATATTCATACTGGTGAACGTCCAAACTTATTGTGTCCAATATTCTACGTGTTCAAGCTTGTCCACGCTGTCCTTTCATTTATCACTTAAAGGGTTTTACAGCTTTGACCATTTAATTTTATGCTTACTTTCTTGGCGTAGTATTTATTTTCCTACATTTTTCATAGTTCATGTTGTTGGGATAAGTGTGTGTCTTGTATATCGTGATTCTATTGCTGTGTTCCATGAAACACTCTTACAGCAATCTAGCATCAAAATCATCATAAATGCAAGAGAACCATCATCGATGAGATGCGACTTGAAATTTCTCAGCAGAAGAATAAGAACGAGGTAATAAATGAAATCTAGATTATAGGCAATATCTAAGGGATAAGATTTATTAAAATTAAAGCAATACCTTTACAAGCTCAGAAAAAAAAAATCTATTATTTGGACAAGCCACGGAGGAACTCTTGTTAATTCCATTGTCTGTGATCGATCGCTCAATTGATGAGTTATTTAGTGGATATTGAATGTTCTCTTACACAAAACTGAAGAAAAGTACTGTATTTTCCTCTGAATTGAGACTTGAATTGAAACCGAGAGTTTGACTTCTCAGTTAATGTTTGGAAACCTTTAAAAATATCTGGGTCTCAAGTTTAAATTAGCTTGGAATCTTCTCTTAGATTTTCTGATCGTTTTTAATTTGTCATTTTCTTACTCTTATAGCCCCCTTGGATATTTTCCAGGGTAGGAGGTGTTACCACGTTCATCTAATATCTACTAAAACTTGCCTAATAACCTTATAGTTGCTCTCTTTCAATCACAAGCCTTGTGCTTTCTTTCTTTCTTTCTTTCTTTTTTTTTTTTTTTTTTTTTTTGGTTTTTCGAGACAGGGTTTCTCTGTGGCTTTGGAGCCTGTACTGGAACTAGCTCTTGTAGACCAGGCTGGTCTTGAACTCACAAAGATCCGCCTGCCTCTGCCTCCCGAGTGCTGGGATTAAAGGCGTGCAACACCACCGCCCGGCCTGCATTGTGCTTTCAATAAAGACGGCTTCCTCCAAGGTGTTCTCCCTCTAGATTAAGTATGAAGGATCAAAAAATTTTGCATATTCTGTTTGGAATCCAAGCTGGATTGATTACTTTCCCTCTCCTTGGTCTTTGTTTCAGTTGGGGTTCTTGTTCAAAGCACTATATTCTTCAGCCCCACACTTCCATAAATAAGGCTGTCATATTTTATCATTTCATACAAAATGTCTTCTACATGACAAGAAAATGCATAGTCTCTCTCTCCTCTCTCTCTCTGGTTGTATATACTGTACAAAATATATACACAGCCTATTGACTAACTTTTTAGGGATGCAATACAGACTCAGCTGATCATATAAATAACAACGCATAACAATTACACAACATGTCATGCGTTTGTATAAAATGTAAAAATACGCATTGCAAATTAAACATTATTTTGTATTACTATTTATATTTTGAAATTAAAATAAAATCGCACATTTCTCTCCCCTCTTTCCTCCCTCCAGATCCTTCTACGTCTCCTCTACCTCCTCACATCCCCTCCCCTCTACTCATAGCTTGGTCTTCCTCAACTATTATTGATGCGTGTGTGTTTGTGTGCATGTGTGTATGCGTGTTTGCACACGTGCTCACACAAATGTGCAAATACCAACTGCTCACTCCATTTTTGCACGCGTGTTTATTTGGTTTCATGGAGTAGGAGGGTTCTTCTGTATTTCTGTGCTTTGATTGGTTAAATGATACAGGATACCTGGCCTGTAAGATAGGACACAGCCCTTAGGTGGGCGGAGTAGACAGAACGGAAGGCGGTGAGAAAAAAAGGAAGTGTGCCAGTCGCCATGAGGCTCCCGCTGCAGATGGACGTACCTTAGATCCATCTGCTAAGTCACCACCTCGTGGTGACATACAGACTTTTATAATGGGTTAGTTTAGATGTGAGAGCTAGCCAAGAAAAGACTGGAGATAATGGGCCAGGCAGAGTTTAAATGAATATAATTCTCATGTGGTTATTTCAGGCATAAGCAAGTACCAGCGGGAGAGCGGGCCGACGGCTGGGAGCTGGGTGCCGGGAATACAACCCACACCTCTCCATCCATTTACAACAGTTTCAGGGTTCTCTACTTTGCATTGGACCTCCAATTAGGGGTCTAATTCCTGGAAGAGGCTAACCCTCTAGTAGTCCCTGTTTTTCTTAATTCCTTTGTACAAGGGCGAAACCCTGTGAGAATTTCCCCTCCCATAGAATCATGTTTATTAATATTGCCATTATTAAGAACTTGTTTATGCAGATATTTCTGTTTCTTGCTCTTACAATTTTACTGCCACCTCTCCTCTACTGTTCCCTGAATCACAGATGCAGGTGTGATAATGTAGATGCATCCATCTGGTCTGAACCCTTGACAATCAGTGAATCATGACTTTGTGCCAATTTGGGATTTTCTGTAGGGTAATTCATTTGCTATAAAGAGAAGCTTGGGGGCTGGAGAGATGGCTCAGAGGTTAAGAGCATTGCCTGCTCTTCCAAAGGTCCTGAGTTCAATTCCCAGCAACCACATGGTGGCTCACAACCATCTGTAATGGGGTCTGGTGCCCTCTTCTGGCCTGCAGGCATACACACAGACAGAATATTGTATACATAATAAATAAATAAATATTTTTAAAAAATTCTTAAAAAAAAAGAGAAGCTTGTTTTGTGAGGAGTGATAAATACACTTACATTTGGGTATCAGAATTTAGAATGTAATTAGGAATTATGATGATCTAGCAGAGCGATGGTAGTTGATTCTCTTCTAATATCTATATATCCACTAGCCACAGGGATTTGTCTAAGTTTCTAAAACCAGACATAGTTTCCATCCTGTTGAGTGTGTCTTGAGTCCCGTTGTGCTATTAATTATCATCAATATGTGAATGACACTTACTGCACCTTTATCTTGCTGTGCTGGTCACTGTTGTGCATATCATAAAAACTTCTTCACAAGCAAGCTAGGGTTCAAAGGTGCCTTCGTTGTGTACCGCTATTAATCGCTTTCATCCCTTGGCATTATTATTTTCTGGTACCATAGCAGCCATAGAACAGGAAGGAGGTCAGAACCAGTGCAAATCATCTAAGTCCTATGTCTTTATGTGTGCATTGTCTCTATATGAAACGATTAGTTTCCACCTCCAAGAAGTCACCAAAGTTAGGCACCATGGTCTCTTTTGTTTTCGAGTTACTTGATCTACACCAACCAACCATTCCAAAAACATCTTTTTGTTTCTGGCACTGGGGATTTTGTTAGTTTATGATTGTGATTGGGGACTTTACTAGATTATCAGTCCTAGTGGCATAACTTTCATGTATAAATATATATGTATACTGAACCCGACCCGCAGGTCCAGTTATTCAGGGTCCCAAGAGGCTCCTACCTGAAAATCATGGGCGAGAGAAAAGAACGAGACCAAGCAAAATCTCTCTTGTCAAGGTCTCACTTTATTAGGGAACAAAGCCAAATATATATAGCCCAGAACTGTGGGGCTGGTTCTTGACGTGGGTGTTTAGTCAGAGAGCGGGAACTGGGGGTAATAAACACCTAGTTAGCTAACTAGCACACCTGTGCAAACATTCCTTTGTGGAATGCTATATAAGGAAGAGGGGAATCTCTGTAAACCTCCTGGAGGCAATGGCTTCCTTATCTTTGTAAATTTCCTAGAGTCAAATTCCTAGCTGGCTCTGTTAAACATTGTAAGTTAAAAGGCCTTTGATGACCTTCTGTAATTATTAGGGCGAATGGTCCCTGACAGTATACATTTATAAATGCACATTTACCTAAATATTCATAAATATTTAAGAGTGTATATATATATATATATTTAGGTAAATATAAATAATAAGATATCTGAGACTTTATTAAACAACTTTTATGCTGTTTATCCCTCCTACCCTCATCCCCTTCGGTATTTAACTCCTTCCTCTCTAGCTGGAGACACCCCCTCTGTTTTTTCTTTTCTTGCCTTATATACCTCTCCGTGTCCTTTATGGTTCCTTGTTTCTGCATTTATTCCATGTTGCGTACTTATATATTAAGATTCTGAGTTGTGACGTGCAGATAACAAGGAGCCTGTGGCATTTATCTCTCTGGGTCCTTGTTCCTTCAATCAATATAATCTCTCCTACGTCTATATATTTACATGTTTCCTTCCCTGTTTCTTTACAGATAAATAGCATTCCATAGTGTCTACCACATTTTTTATAATCCATTTGTCTGTTGAAAGACATTTAGACTTCTTTTCCCATTTCAGATAGAATCTCAAAATAGTTTTAAATCTTAATTTCCTCTTGCTCAGGATGATTCAATAATTTGTGAGATATTTCTTAAGAATTATTATTTTTTTCTTTGAGAGCTCCCTGTTTGGATCCTTAGCACATTTTTTAATTTGATCGATTATTTTGTTGTGTATGTGTGTGTGTGCATGTGTGTGTTATTTGTATATTCTACATAATAATCCTCTGCAAGATATATAGAAAGCAAAGATTCTCTCCAATCCCATTTCTTCTGCCCTAAATTCATTGTTTCCGTAGCTTTGCAGAAGCCTTTTAGTGCTGTGAGGTTTCACTCGTCTATTGCTGACCTTAATTCCTGAACAATGGAAACAGAAATTACCACATCTAAATCTTGTAGGGCAGTACTTACATTTCTTCTAGCAGTTTTGGTGTTTCGGATTTCAAGTGAAGCCTTTGATTCATCTGTTGCTAATTTTTAGGCAGAGCAGTAGCTGTGAATCTAATTTCATTCTTCTCCATGTAGAGATCGGGTTTCCTAGCACTATTTGTTGGAGATGCTGTCTTTTCTCCTGTGTATGTTTTTTGCCTCTTTGTTCAATATCAGACAATTGTAGTTAAAAGTACTCATGTCCAGATCTGACATTTTCACTGTCTGTTTTTATGCTATTACTATATTGTTTATATTAGTATAGCTCTCTGGTATATCTTGAATTCTGGAATGACAGTCCCTCCAATATTACTTTTTTCCACTCAAAGTTATTTTGGCTGGACTTCTTTTCTTGTCTGATTCCATATGAAATTTGGAAATTTCTTTCTCTGAAGAATGTTGTGGATATTTTGATTGCGGTTACGTTTTATCTGTAAATAGCTTTTTGGTAGATGGTTTTTTTTTAATAATATTAATTTTACCAGTTCATGAACACAAGATATTTCTATTTTCTAGTGACTTTCTCAATCTCTTTATTTTTCAGAGATTTTAGGGATTCATTGAAGTGATCTTTCACCTATTTTACTAAATTTATATATTTTTGTCTTTGATGCTATTAAAAATAGAAGTGTGTGTATTATCTCTTTCTCAGTGTGCTCAGTGCTTGGGTGTAGAAAGACTATTGACTTTTGTAGGTTGAATTTGTACCCTGCCACTTGATTGAAATTGTTGATTATTTCTATGTTGTCTGGTGGACTTTGGGCGATCTCTTTTGTATCATATCATGTAACCAGCAACAATCTGACTCTTTCCTATTTGTATCCCTTTACTTTCTTTCTCTTGTCACATTGCTCCAGTTGGTGCTACCATCATTCAAATGAAAGAGTGAGAATGGTGGGTATCCAGGTCTCATTCCTTATTTACAGGTGATTGGTTAGAGTTCCCACTTAGAATAATTCTGGCTCTGGGTTTGTTGTGTATGGCCTGTACTACGTTAACGTTCATTTTCTCCAATTCTACCTACTCCAAGACTTTTTACCATGAAAGCATGTTGGAGTTTTTCAAAACCTTGCTCTGTCTAGATGACCATATATATATTTTTTTGGTTTTTAGTCCATTTTTCAAAGATCTATTAACTTTATTGACTTTGAATATTGGACCAACCCTACATTTCCAGGGTAAATGAAACTTGACCATATTGGATGTTCTTTTGACTTGTTCCTGAGTTCAGTTTGCAAGTATTTTATTAAGGAATTTTTGCATCTATTTTCATCACGGATATTAGGCTGTAGTTTTGTGTGTGTGTGTGTGTGTGTGTGTGTGTGTGTGTGTGGTGTCTGGATGGAGTGTTAGAGTAATTGTGGCTTCACATAGTGGGTTTGGGAGTGATCCTTTTGCTTCTGAATATTTTAAAAATAATTTAAAAATTATCGGTTATAGTTTTTGACAGTCTGGTAGAAACGTGCAGTGACTTCATCTAGATGTGGGAGTTTAGTAAGAAGACTTTTATTTATGTTTCTATCACCTTCTTTCCTTTGTTATGGGTTGGTTTAGGTTGACGAGCTCCTCCTGATTTTACTTTGGTAATTTGGTTGAGTCAAGAAATACATTTCTTTTAAATTTTCCATATTAGTGGAGTATGGGCCTTTTGAGAATTCCCTTATAGTATTCTGTATTTCCTTGGAGTATGTTATAATATTTCACTGACCATTTCTTATTTTTTTGATTTGGTTTGTCTTCTTTTTTTTCTATTTGAAACAAGGGTCTGTTGGTTTTGTTGGTCTACTCAGAAAATTAGCTTTTAGATTCATGGATTCTTTTTATTGCTTTCTTTGTTTCTATTCAATTCTGCTTTGATTTTCTTTGTTATATTTTAGCATTATCTGGGTTTGGGTTTCATTTGTCCTTTTTTCTCAAAATTCATAAGATGAATAATTAAGTAATTAATTTATGCCCTTCTGGATATTTTAATGCTGGCACTTAGGGCTATAAACTTCCTTCTTAGAACCGCTTTTAATTTGTACCAACATTTCTGATGTGTGGTGCTTTCATTTTTAGTTAGCTTTACAAATTTTTTTTTCTGATTTCTTCTTTGACCCAACTCATCATTTCATAGAGAGTTGTTTATATTTGTTTATACACTTACTAGAGTTAGATTTGGCGGAGACACAGAACTGGCTTACAGATGAGACGAAGTTGGGAAACGGTAGCTTGGCAAACCAAGCGTAGATGAAAGCAAACTTTCTCTGCCCATTTCTCAAACGTTCTGTCGGAATCTGTACCCTGGATAGGGAAGTGGCCTTTGAGCTCAGTTCTTCACGCTCTTCCAGATACAGATTAAGGAAGTGCTTCTCTTCTGTACACCTTTTGACCAAACTACAAATCTTCAAGTACTTTAGTGAAACAAATAGGCAGTTGTCAAAAGAAGAAAGAGAATGACCAAGAAGCGTCCTTAAATATGTTCAGCATGCTTTGCTATCAGTAAAAGAAATACTAAAACCTCTTTGAGATGCCACCTCAACCCAGTCAGAAAGACTTTGCTAAAGAATTCAGATGGTTTATGTGAGGATGGCGTGAACCCCTTTTCAATGTTGGTGGCAGTGGGAGCTTATTAGAAATATGGAAATTGTGTTGTGTTTTCTTGAAAAAGTAAAGACAGAACTATTACGTGACCCAGTGATATCTTTCCATCCATACACTGTGAAGGACTCAACATTCTATAGCAGTGTTACTTGCCTGTCCATGATTATTTTCTATAAACATGTTACAATAACAAGGAAGTGGACTCAATCTAGATGTCCATCTACATGTAAGTAACCAATGAAAATGTGGGCTATACACATAATCGAATTTTATTTTACTGTAAAATATGAATTTCACTGTAAAATTTGATGGGTAATAGATGGATCTAGAAAGTATATTATAAAGGAGGCAATTCAAATCCGTAAGATCTCTCTTATGTAGGAAACCAAGATTATAATATATACATTCAAGGATCTAAATGGGTGCATTGTTGAGGACCGGTAGAGGCATGGGAATTGAAGAAATAAAAGTGAAAGATACGAAAATGCATAAAAATAATAAAACTGACAACATAGGAGAATATTAGGAGGGACTTACAGGGGTCATTTAGATCCTGAAATCACCCACATTTACATCTTCATAGCTTTTATATGAATGTAAACTGGGAGAGCAGGTAGCAAAAGGATTCTTTAACATTCTTTTGCTGAGGTAATGGGATGACTCAAATCACATTTACTTAGTCAACACTTGGTCATGTAGGCAAAAATCACCCTTTCCCCAGGTGACCTCATTGTTACAGTGGAAGGAACAGAATCACATCAGCACAGCCTGACCACCTGTCAGTATGGCGCCAAGTTTACTTAACGTCAAAAGAGCCTCCTGTGTCAATGTGCATATTGCTCCTGTTAGTCTCTCAAATTCTCTGACTACCAGACGATGGTAAAAAAAAAAAAATAGGCCTACATTTCTCGGCTCCTACAGTGCATTGTGAAAATAATCTAGGATAACTAGAAAGGATACCAAAAGAGAGTAAAATGACATTCTTAGTGAGAAGGTGTTGGTGGGTTTTTTTTTTTTTTTTTTTGAGGAAACAAAAGGTAACAGTTGATTTAAGAGTACAAAGATGATGCAGGTGGGTTTACACGAGAAGCAGCATGAGGAGGAGCTAGGGATAGGGCAAAGGGGAGACTCTCCTAAAATACATTTAGTATAGAAAAATGTCATCCTGTTATGAAAACCTTATCTGCCAATAACTGGTAATAAAAATAAATAAAAGTCACTGCTAGAGTGATCATCCAAGTTAAGAGTTCTTGTACTTGCAGAAGATGTGGAGTTTGTTCTAGGTCATGCCTTAGGAAGCTCACACAATGGCTGCTAGCTCCATCGACAGTGAATATGCTGCTCTCTTCTTACCTACCTGGGCACCCACACATACATGGTGCACACCCAATGCTTAGACACCCACCTAACCATATAAATTGTGGGCTCTGATACCCGCCAGCCTGAGGACGCCACGCAGCTTCGTAGCTGAAGGCCAACAATTTAGAAAGACAATAGATGAGGGTTTTGCTCCAGCCTTCCTTTTCATTTGTAGATCGCTTGATGAGAACTGGCTATCTCCAAAGCGGGTGAAAGAATGCAGGTGTGTGTGTGCTGGGGGAGGTGCCCTGGAAAAAGGAATAAGAATAGAAAAATTCCTCAAGGGTGGAGAGAGAATTGCAGAGCAGGAATGGTTTTGAGAGGGCATTCAGAGGAGGATGGTTTTTTTTGGGGAGATAATAAACGCAAGGTCACGCTGTAGACAGGAGGAAGTATGAAGCGGCTTTTAAGCTGTAATGGTGTGAAAGCCTGTTTCCTTCCACGTGTCTCCGGGGACACATTTGGGGAAAAATATCAGTTTCTATGTTGGGGCGAGGGTCCCTGACAATAAATAAAAGTTAAAAACTTTAATAATGAGTTTCAAGAAAATTTCACACATTGTATGCCCATCAACCTCTTTTTACCATCGTCTGGTAGTCAGAGAATTTGAGAGAATTAAAGTTTTGAATGTAAAGTTTTGGGATGGATAAATAAAACTCAATTAATATGGTATTTTAAATAGACAAAACTAAACAAAAACATTTTTAATCTTAGAAGTCTTAAATATGATAAATGAACTGATGATCATGGTCATTTTTTGGTATTAAATTGTCATATTCAGCTGTTCTCTGTAGAAAGCATGGGAACAAACATTTATCACTCTTAATAAATATTTGCAGCCCAAACCCGTGAGGTTAGAATATTTAACATCTTTGTAGATCCTGAAGAACTGTAATTGGCTATTATTTTGGGATTAATATATTTTCTCTAAGCTGTACCCTATAGAGAATTTAAACTATTTTTAGGTTGGTTTTTTTTTTTTTGGATTTTCGAGACAGGGTTTCTCTGTGGCTTTGGAGCCTGTCCTGGAACTAGCTCTTGTAGACCAGGCTGGTCTCGAACTCACAGAGATCCGCCTGCCTCTGCCTCCCGAGTGCTGGGATTAAAGGAGTGCGCCACCACCGCCCGGCAATTTAAACTATTTTTAAAAAGAAAAACAAACAAGATATTTATGATATTGTACATCTTTAAAAGCAGGATTCAGGAGACGATGTAGGAGCACCGTAAGAATGATGCCTTTGGTTCTAACAAGATCTCATTCCAAAACAAAAGAAAAGGAAAACTAAAATAAATAATGATAATAATAAAACAGCAGAATATATTTAATCAGTTCCCAAAGGTACTGGAGAAAATAGTAAGACTCTTGACATTCCATTTTCCTCTTTAACCAACCAGTTTGAATTATTTCTTCAAAGTGGAATTTACATCATGTGTAATTTATCTAAACCTCTCGGAAATATTCTAACGTAGCATGCTTTATTCTGTGTGTGTGGCCGGGCGGTGGTGGCACACGCCTTTAATCCTAGCACTTGGGAGGCAGAGGCAGGCGGATCTCTGTGAGTTCGAGACCAGCCTGGTCTACAAGAGCTAGTTCCAGGACAGGCTCCAAAGCCACAGGGAAACCCTGTCTCGAAAAACCAAAAAAAAAAAAAAAATATTCTGTGTGTGTGTAGACTGGTACCTATATAATTACTTTAATCTCTAAATTACTTTATAAATAAGTGGGTTTATTTGTGAGAAAGAAGATAAATTCATCATTGTTGTTTCCAACAATTTTGAGTTTTCCAAAGTTTCCAGGATGAAGAATTGGTTGACAATATTTGACAGTGTTCTGTAAAATTTGTGTTTTGTGTAAATAGTTCTATGCCCATCTCTAAAAAGCTGGTCTCTTTATAAAGCAATTTTTTTAAAGGACAGTAAAGGGAACTACATGAAATTTAAAATGTATTTTAGAATATTAAGCATGATAAAATATTCTCAAATGCAGAACTTCCTGGAATTCCTCAAATTTATTGAGAAATAGACCCATCAATTTTCATTTCTCAGAGTGAATTTGGAAACTCTTCTATGTAAGAAGATGCTTGTTTACTTTTCTCTTACATTTTTATTGACATAATGGCTAGCATTTCTTCAAAAACAAACACTAATTATAAAATAATTATTGTACATCCCTAGTTTAGTCTCCTTCTGCCAAATTTTTGAGTATTTACGTGAGAGTTTGGCTATGCCTCACAGTTTGTTTTTTGTTTTTTTGTTTTTTCTGGGAATGACAGTTTCCATGGTTTTGTTGGCTATGAGTTTCTTAATCCCTTTAAAATACATATAACTTGTAACCATGAGCAAGAAATAGTTTATTTCATTGCATTTTAGCATCACAAAAGGAAGATTTATCCTATTTCTTTTGACTATTTCATTTTGAATGGATGATATTTGAGTTCTTGCATTTGTATGGGATAAAATACCTATGTCTCTAGTTTATTCTTAAAACTGAGCTCTCCCTGCCAAAATTTCTCCTTCATGATTCTTCATTTCTTCTCATTAAAAGATAAATCTGCTTTGTCCTGTGCACGGTGGAACAAGCAGAATAGCAGGCGCAGGTGTAATATCTAAACACACATGGCAAATATTTTTACTTCCTTCCTAAGGTTGTGGCTATTTCCTGTGGCACTATATTAAAATATTAACCCAATATTCTTACTCAGCTATTTCATTGTAGTTAAGATTTGCAGTTTTTTCTTGAGTGACTTACATACCATGATTTGTATTGAATCTCATTTTTGTTCTAAATTGTCTATTAAATCCAATAGCAATAAAAGCAAGAAAAGACAAAAGTCTTAAAGCGTCTCACTTATCTTGTTACTGTAATAAGTGTGCAGCCATACAAATCAATCATATCTTAACAATTTCATTTGTAGAGTGTCTCGGCAATTTCAAAATATGAATTAGAAGAGAAATAAAGCGGTTACGTTTGAGTCCCTGAGGCAAAGAGCTGCATGGCAGGTCTTTGGAAAACATTTAATCAGTAATAAAGGATGCCAGGTGTTTCATTAGTCCAGCAGGTGTTCCAAGTGACAAAGAAAAGAATGACATTTATCATCTGAGGCCTTCTCACTGCTGGTCTGATGTTCAGAGCAAGTCAGCACCTGTTCAGAGAATGCACAACTGTTGAGTTTGGAAATGTCTTCAAGTTTGAAGGTTCAAGTGGTTGCATAGGAAGTCATATTTTAGGACCATAGGCGTCTTCCAGAAAAATGATGAACATACAGAGAAGGGTTTTGTAGAGAGCCAAGTAACTAGGAAGGTTTAAGACAATGCCTTTACAAATCCTTCACAGTGGATCTCTACTCAGAAAGGTGGAAGTGGGTAGACATTGCTATTACTCACTAAATGTATCATTGGTTACAACAAAAAAAGAAACACAGTCACACTTGACCTTTTTTTTTTTTTTTTTTTTTGTTTTTCGAGACAAGGTTTCTCTGTGGCTTTGGAGCCTGTCCTGGAACTAGCTCTTGTAGACCAGGCTGGTCTCGAACTCACAGAGATCCGCCTGCCTCTGCCTCCCGAGTGCTGGGATTAAAGGCGTGCGCCACCACCGCCCGGCTACACTTGACCTTTTATTAAGGAAAAGATTTCATAACTGAATCATAGCAAGATAATGATGACAATCTCCCCAGTTCTTCACAGCTAGTTTCAATTTGATACACTCTTCAGTAGAAAGGAGAGTGATGGCAGTTCTTTTGGGAAATGTTTCTGGTGGCAAACACGCATTACACTAGCTGGCTTTAAGCCCCATGCAGGTCATCTTTAGTATGCATGCTAAAACCACCTAGAATCAACAGAGGAATCTGTGATCCCTTTTTTCTCCTCCTCTCTCTTCCAGCCAATCCTTGCTCAAATCAGCGTAGTCCACGTTTTCTCTAATTCTTGCGTCTTCCGTGGTAGTTGTCTTAGAGCCCTTTGTCAGGAAAATGGCATCACCACTTAGCTGGCAATTCAGTCTTCATTCTGGGTACTTCAGGCACTTACAGTAAACTGATGTCTAAGGAATCCTTTAATTTAAATCAAAGGATTGAAGATATTGCTTGATAGTAGAAAATGAAAATTTATTGGTTTTAATCTCATCCCAGATGATAGAGTTTGGTAGCAGCATTTCAACAAACGGCTTGAAATTGCCTCTAATATTGGAAAGCCAACTAGACAAAGGGAAACCCAACCTCACTGGATTCTTAATGTGTCTATTTTTTTTACCTACATCAGGAAGTTATCTTAATTTCTCATTATCAACTTATACCTTCTGCTACTCTTTGTAGAATAGCACATCTGCCTTTTTATTTATTTATTTTTCTTAAAATGTGAAGATAATTTTAATTCAGGAGTCATCAGTATCTCGTTTCAGAGGACAGAAACCACAAAGACTAACCCACATAAATGATACTGCTCTGTGTGCTTGGGTATTCCTAACAACTCTGTAACAGCAGTGGCCCTGGTGGTATTTTCCTTAGACCTTAGATACTCATCCCTAGACCTTTATGTTTCTCCAAGAACAGCTCCTCTGCTCTAGTCAGGATTGTCCTGGCTGAGACCACACAGCCCTTGCAGAGGTGCATCTGTGCTTCCAACCTTGGTGATCTGAGAACAAATGAGGATGAGAGAAGCTGTTTTCAGGACCCTCTGTGAAAAGAATAGTCCTTGTGATTTTCAGTTGAGGGGAATGTAGCCAACCAGAGGTTCTTGTCTTGTCTGAGAAGCTCTTTCATATTGTTTTCTGGTAATTCAAAATCAAATAAAAATACCTGGATATTCTCCCTAATCTGAGTTGGAGTGACAGATTTGGGAATCACTATCATGTTCCTTTGGATCTAAAATTGGATTAAAATCTGAGCAGAAGACTTCCCATTCTTCTTCATTGAGATCTTCTGAATCATAAGATCATCCAACAAGTCAACCCCATTTCTTGAGCCACCAAGAGAATGGTAAGCGGTCATAGACACATTTCTATTACAGCAAAAATCAATCAGATTCTTCTGAGTAAGATATGGGTGCCATTCAATCTGGTTAGTTATTGGCCCGAACCTCAAACCAGACTTATTCAAAAGTTTCTTAAGCTGTTCATGGCTTGGGCTGCTACTGTTTACTGTGGGTCGAGGGGTCACGAGAACATCCGTGAGATGCTGGCTCGGACAAAATGGCTCACAGTCAGGGATGCTCACAATATGAAAATCCTGTGATGGGGCAGCTCATGTTCCCTGGCATGATTGATTGGGGGCGATGAGGATGTCTCTCTGCTCATCATTAAGTCTAATGAGTTTCAGTTGCTTTTCAGAACAGCCCTTAGACCACAGACAAGCTGGAGAGAAGAGTGTGAAGTCCAGTGGCAAGGTCATTCAAGGTCAGCTTGGAGGGGAAGCTACCATACAGTTAAAAGGAAGCTAAGTGAAAAATTTGTCTGGTTTTTGAAATCCAGCTAACAGTCATTCATTGCAACAGTGTTTAACAAAGCATTAAAAATTATAAAATAAAGGCAAATATAATCTGTAACTTTAATTTATTCTCATTATGTTTATGTGGCGTATTGACAGAGGCAGAACTCTCAAGAGAAAATACACTTCCATTAAGAACTTAGATGAGAACAACAATCCAGTTTACCTTCCAAACAGCTTCCAGACGGAAATGCATTTAGGTCGCTGTTAACCTACCCTGTGGAGATGCTTCCGGGGGACAGGACTTAATTTAAACCTTTTCAAATGACTCTAGCTTGCCAGCTTTCAACTTCTGACTTTTACCTGGAAAATATACTAGATCAGAGAAAGAAAGTAAGGTAATTATCTTCCGCTGGGATCAAGGTATTGCTTTCGCTCTCTCTGTCTCTCCCTCCATATCTCTCTGGCTCTCTTTTCTGTGTGTGTAGGTGTTCTTGTGTGTGTTCATGCGTGTGTGTATATGAGTGTGGAAGAATGTTTTGCTTTATTTAATGGGACACCTATACATTACTGGGAACTCTGGCTTCATCAAGAATCTCTTGAAATCTTCACAGAGGATGAGGAAGAAATCTGTGAAATGCTGACTCTTGGAAATGACATAGTTATTTGCTGTCATTAACTCATAACTTCTGTGGTTATCTGTACAAGATGAAGCCAATTAAAATTCCATTATTGATGGAGAAGTGTCTCATGAGGTGTGTCCCTTAGCAGAAGTGCTACTGATAGTTGGTGGCTATTGAATGAGGGAAAGTCATTTTCCTTTGGAGACACGGCCACTGAGGTTGTTTAGGGCTCAGCAGAGGCCCTTTGCCATGCACCTCCGAGAAGCACTCACTGAATTCAGGGCTTTATTAATATTGGCAACAAAAAAGGAGGGCGTGAAGCTAGCAGAGAAGTAAGATGGGGGCCCTATGGTAATTGGAAGGTTGTTATGGTGGATACATAATATCAAAACACATTGTTTAAAATCTATGAATGTTTCAAAAAGAGATAAAATATTATCAAAACAATGAAGAACTTCTCACAGCCTAGATATGAACAATGGTCAAGACAGCAACAACCTCAGCCTGTCTGGATACAGAGCCTGAGTTCTAATCACCAGCCTGGATACACATCCTGGGTCCTCAGTTCCAGTCTGGATACACAGCCTGGGTTCTAAGCACCATTCTGGATACACAGCCTGGGTTCTAAGCACCATTCTGGATACACAGCCTGGGTTCTAAGCACCA
>JAQHUG010000268.1:2144256-2214844 GCA_028555095.1 Dicrostonyx torquatus | reverse complement strand
CCGGCCATGTGCCTGACATGGATGGGAACAATGGGTTAATATAAGTTATGGGAGCTGGTAGGAAGACTGAGCTAATGGGCCAATCAGTTGATAACCTAATGTAGACTCTGTGTGATTTTCTTTGGGGCTTGCTGGCTGTGGGGTACTGGGTGGGACAGAAACCCCAACAAGCAGGTCCTCATGTAATAGTAGATTGCCAATTAATAGGCTATTATAGCTTTCTTCCGGTATTTAGAACATGTGCCATAACAGTAAGCTCAAAAGTTGAAGACACATGTATCCAAGGTTACAGACAGTCAACACAGTATTCATATTATAATAGAATTTTCCTGTCTTTAACACATTTTCTCTAGCCAAGTCTCTAAACATACTCTAGTAGGCAAACTTTATACATACATGTAAGCTGCTAACACTATCTCCACAATTCCCTTGTGTCTAGCTGATGTCTTTGTATAAAATGAAACGTTCAGCCTAGAGAGTTAAAATTTTACAAGTTGCCTATTTCATAAAACAAACAGAAACCTTCATACAACTGCCGCAGAAGGTGAGCTTGTCTTCGGAAGAGCAGTGAAACTCTCAAAATACTTGACATGCAGCATGAATTGTGAGATTGTAAATGGCGGAGCTTCTGTGTATCAATGCGTCAAAGCTTTTCAGCTGGATTACATTCTCTTTAAGACAGGGAATTTCAAAAGTATAACATTTTTATTCCTTTAAAATTTTGTATATACAGAGGACGCACTTTGAGAATGCTCATCCCCTTCCTTTTCCCAACCCATCTTCCCACACTCTCCCACCCACATCCATTTTTTTGTTATCTTAAAATTTCTTTGTAACCAACGATGTCTAATATGTTCTGCCCATGTACCCAGGGTGTAGAGCCATCCATGGTGCTTAACTGACCCTCCAGTACACATACCCTTAAGGAAAATTGATTCTTTATGCCCTAGCATCCCTCAAATATCAATAGCTCTTCATGAGCCCCTTCCTGCTTCAAGACTGAATGTTGATTGATTTGATCTTGTGTAGCTCTTTTGCAGATAATCACAGCTGCTATGAAGAATGCAAGGTCAGTGGTCCTATCAAGTTCAGTAAATACTCTTTCAACCCAATCTTCTCTTGTCCCTGGTTCTTTCCACACTTCTGACCTGCCTTTCACAGTGGTTCTGCATCTACTGGGGGAGTGGTTTGCTATCCCCTTTATGGCTTCACACTCAGTTGTTAATCCTGTGTCAACCACAGTTCATTACACAAACCATCTCTGATGAACTTTGAATGTTGAATTAACTATGAATGTAGAAGTGTGTATTTAGAGAGGTTTGAGGTAATGTTCATTTAGAAATATAAAAGCGGCAGATTCAACAAATAAGCTAGTTACCACTCAAAATGATTTCACAACTATTATATTCATGGGCATAGCTTGCCAGGCCTGTTTAAAGCTGGGAAAGAATATAAGAATATAGACTATTATTACCATCCCCTCCCCCACATCCTGCACAGCACCTTCCTGTACACTAATGACTAGACTATAAAGGCAAAGATCCAGAGAGAAACTTACTGGTCAGTACCCTGTTTGTTTTTCCACATCCAGGACATAGTAGCCTAGTTCTTTATTTAAATTCTTTTAGACTTATTTAGTGTGTGTGTGTGTGTGTGTGTGTGTGTGTGAGAGAGAGAGAGAGAGAGAGAGAGAGAGAGAGAGAGAGAGAGAGAGAGAGAGAGTTTTCCTTGCACGTGTGTCTGTATATGGTATGCACTCTGGAACTAGAGCTATGGACAATCGTAAACCACTATGGGGATGCTGGTATTTGAACTCAGGTCCTCTGCAGGAAAAGTGTCCTTAACAATAGACCCATTTCCCCACACCCGTGCTTCGTTTAATAAAGACCTAGGGTTGATTGTGGTGAGCTATAAATTTGTTTTTCATGGACAGCTCCATGAAAAGTTTCCTTTTGGGCTCCCTGATTGAAATAGAAACAGATCCAGTAGAAGACAGGAAATGAGAAGTTACACCTCCATCATTTTGTCATTTCATGTCCTATGTCACTCAATCCAGTTTTAACATTTTATGACATTGGCTCTATGGATCTGTTTTGGGCCATGAGGGCTTTTCTTTATTTTTTTGTCAGACTGAGATGACATTCACAGAAAGTTTAGAAACAGGCTCTATCAGATAACATGTGGTAAAGGCTGGAAAGGGCTATGGTGCAGATGTGGTGATGAGTCCCACACAGCACTGCAGACCCAGTGACACTGCCACTATCCACGGTGAGTCTCACGCAGCATTGCAGAACCAGTGACGTTGTCACTATCCACGGTGAGTCCCACGCAGCACTGCAGAACCAGTGACACTGTCACTATCCATGGTGATTCCCACACAGTACTGCAAACCCAGGGATGCTGCCACTATCCACCGTGAGTCCCACACAGCACTGCAGAACCAGTGACGCTGCCAATATCCATGGTGATTCCCACACAGCACTGCAGACCCAGTGACGCTGCCACTATCCACGGTGAGTCTCACACAGCACTGCAGACCCAGTGACGCTGCCACTATCCACGGTGAGTCCTACACAGCACTGCAAACCCAGGGATGCTGCCACTATCCACGGTGAGTCCCACACAGCACTGCAGTCCCAGTGATGCTGCCATTATCCACGGTGAGTCCCACACAGCACTGCAGACCCAGTGACGCTGCCACTATCCACGGTGAGTCCCACGCAACAGTGCAGACCCAGTGACGCTGCCACTATCCACCTGAGGATGATCACTGAGAGGTTAAGGCCAATACTACAAGTCCACACAGACTTCTAGAGATGCAAATCTTCCCAGGAGACTAGTCATAACTCTAATCTACAGTTACTAGAAAGTCAATCATATTGAACATTTTGTGTGATGTCACATGGATTCATTTGTAAGAGTTAGAATACATTCATATGCATTTAGCATAGGATATTCCTGCTAAGTAAACAGTGTTAAGATTTTCAGTACCTCTGAAAATTGTAAAATAATGTAAAGTGAAAATGTCAGTATACACAAATGAGTTGCTATAAAGATTTAGTAAAATAAAACTAAGCTTTCATTTCTAGACTAGTTCCTAGACGACAGTTCTGTTATTTTTTTAATTTCATCAGTATTGTTGTTTTTAGCCACAAGACGGTTCTAGAGGTTGCATTTACTTAATTGCATCATCATGTATTTGCTTATTTATATGCGCCCCTTAATTATTGACTTATTCTCTATTTCTATTATTTTTCCTTTTATAGCAAATAGATTTTTCCTTCTATAATACAACCTGATTGCAATTTCCTCTCCCTGTACTCCTCCCAGTTCCTCCCACCTCTCATATCCTAATCCATCCTGTTCCTGTCTCACACTGTAAACTAAACAAGCTCCTTAGGGATTATAATATAGAAAATATAATAAATGTTCCATAATATGCTAATATAATACATAATGCAACTCAAACTAATAAATTAAAATATAAAAAAATGCCTAAGCAAAGGCACAAAAGCCAGATATAGATACAGAGACCCACATGGTCACATACTCAAGACTCGTAAAAACAATAAATTGAAAACCATAATATATACTTAAAGAAACTGTAGGATTAAAAAAGAAAAGATGTAAATAAAATAAAATATAAAAATGCGATAAAATAACAACAACAATAATAAAAGTGCTGACCTGACATTATGAGACAAGGAACCTCCAAAGTTGAGTCTATTTGCTGCGGGTCATCTATTGCCCGGCATGCAGCCTACCTTAAGAGTAGTTTATTTCCCCAGAGATAATTACTTGGAGGAAACTAAATGTTCATTTGCAAGTGCTTACCAATTGGAAATAATTTTCTGAGTTAAGGATGGTGGCATGTGCCTGAAGGGGATAGTCCTAGCCTATCAGGCTAAGAGCCACACCCCGCCACCAGTTAATTATTCCGCCCCTAATTAGCCGTTAGCCAATTACTAGGGGTTGGCCCATCAGACCCCCATTAGGTATTTAAGGACAGATTCACGTGGCAATCGCTCTCTCTGTGGATCGCGGGTCTGCTGGCATCTTCGGAGGAGCACTGTCTGGTACTGTAATTCTATGTGGATTCTTTTCCTATTAAATTGTATGTATTAAATATAGCTGGGTCGGGTTATACTTGGTTGAAACGCCTACATGTGCCCACTTCCCCTTTCAGCTCTAGGACCCATCCGAAGCAGAGCCATGCAGGCCCGGTAAGGTTGCCTCAGTCTCTTGTGAGGTCATGTGTGCATTCATTCATACTGCTGATCGAGTGGGCCTTCTTTCCTGCATGTTCTCCACCCGCTCTAGATCTTACAATCTTTGTCTCCAATTCCATAGTGGTTTTGAACCCTGAAGGGAGGTATTTGGTTGAGACATCTGACTGTGGGTCTCTGTACTTGTTCCCATCTGCTGTAGGAAGAAGCTTCTCTGATGGTTGCTGAGAAAGGCACTGATTTTGAGTGTAGCAGAATGTCATTAGAGGTCATTTTATAGCTATGTTTTTATTTTTAAAACAGCATTATTTGGCTTTACTATAGGTTCTTGAATTATCTAGCCTTGGGTTCCGTATGTTTGGTATGGGTTCCATCTTGTAGAACCAGCTTTAAGTCAAATAAGACGTGGGTTATTCCCTCAAGCTTGTGTCACTAATGTACAAATGCATCTTATCGGCAGGTCATTAATGTAGATCAATAGGTTAGTAACTGGGTTGGTAACTTCCTGTATCCAAAATATGAGCATGTAGAACTAAAAGCTGTAGTAGGTACCAGTTCAATTTCTCCATGTTCAATGTTGTGTCTCCAACAACGGAGCCTTGCTGTCAATTTGTGGAGAGCAACTTGTAGTCTTGGTAACAGCCTGAGTTTGTTTGGGGATTCCCATGAGAACCTTCTGACCAACAACCTAACTAGATGTAACCTATACCTGACACAGGAAGATTCACTGGTGAAAAGAGCTACCCAATTGGGCTTTGTCTCCCTCATCATTTTGTGATTTCATTTAGCTCACTTTCATATACGTATATATTTAAGGAAGCTTCTATTGTATTAGGTTGCCATGGTACCCCTCAAATGACCCTTAATTATTAGCTGGATAATTGGCTGATTTTTTGATTGAACCAAGTATAACAATGAAAACAATGAAACAATTCATTCAGCAATAAAATAATTTTAAAGTAAAACTTTACAAATTAAAAGTTTAGTTAATATATTCTGTACTTTTAAAACATTTTAATTTTTATAAATGAGCGTATTTATGCACATGGCATATATGTATATGTGCGCATTTCATATGGGGAGACTGGAGGACAATTTTGGGGGCTCTGTTTTCTCCTTTGAGCAACTGGGTTCTGAAGATCAAACTCAGATAATCAAAATTGGTGACAAAAAGTTTTCCCCACTGTGACATGTGTGGAGTGGTGACACAGGTAGGACATTACTGGATCACATGGATACCCACAGCGTCAGGCATTTAATCTACTGATGAATTCAGACTGAGTAACTAAGGTCTGGTCTGGTTGGAGAAACTAAGTCATGAAGTCTCTTTGAAGGCTACATCTTGTACCTGAACTCATCTTTTTCTTCATTCTTCACTTCATGGATGATGTAAAGTGAACAGCATTCCTTGGCAATGCCCTGTTATGACATTTATCTCTTCAAACATATCCAGAAACAGTGGATATGATTGACTCTGGATTGAAAACTTTGAAACCGTGCGCTGAAATAAAATCCTCTCTTGGAGCATTTATGTCTGATGGTTTTACAAAAGTGAACAACTAATGTGGGTATATTTGAAAATAGGTAAAAGAATGAGAAGAGTAGGAAAGATCTGCTCCTTGTTACACGTATACAGACTCAGATTTGTGGAACTCTGAGGTCATACATTTGTCATGTCAGTTACAGGCAGGCAAAACATACTTGAATTTAGATAAATGCTGAATAGAAGTGTATATATATAAACATCTTTCTTATCGACTTGTATGAATTTTTTTCCTTTGATTACAAGGAATGACATTGGAAAGTTCTACAATGTGTTATATAACTTAGGACCTTTCTGTTTCTTAGATTTTAGTTATAAATGGAAGGGGGGAAGATAAGGAATAGGAATTCAATTTTTCTTCTATTTTGTGCATGCTATGTACTTGGTTTAGGTTTATGACATGTATCATAATGTATCAAGATTGGCAGAATTGCAGAAGAATTGGAGAACCTAAAGTTTATTAGTGGTTATAGAATCTTAAATTCTTTTTTTTTTCTTTTGCCCAAAGTCTTAAATCAACGTTTCTCAAGCACAAATGTACATGATATTGTTGTAGCTGGAGATGAATCTTGGTAATAGAACCATGTCAACTTTCATAAGACCCTAGGCTCCATTGCTAGCAAGGAAAGTACACACACACACACACACACACACACACACACACACACACACAAAGAAAAGGCACAAATAAAGCCTCATTATAATGTTAAGTATCTCGACTTTTCATGAATTCCTTGAGATTCAGGTAGCCCTGCAGTTCCCAAGAACTGGAATGTTTGGGAAGCAACCCAACTTCTTTAGGAGAGGAGGACTGCTGACCATACTTTGGTAAACACTGCTATCAATCATGGCTTCTCTCTAGAAGCAATATCATTTTGATATTTACTACTATAAAAGTTTCTCCTAATCAACTCAGTAACTTTCCATGGTGGGTTAAGTGGATATAAAGAAGGTCCAAAGCCTTTTAGATATCACTGTAATTGGTCTGCATGTTTATACATGGATGTGAATATTTAATATTCAAGCTATATCTCCTTAATGGTAATTTAATTGTTAATTAATAGCTATCATTACTTACACACCCTCATGGTCAAAGGAAATTAGTACGTGACATTTTTCAATTAAATATGTGGAGCATAGACATAAAAATACTAATATGAATTTTATTTGAAGGAGGATCCAAGATTCTGGCACTGAAATCACTGCAGGAGAAGACAACTCTCAGTGCTTTACATAAACATTGTCTTTTTGAGTCATGATGGCTCTGTGACATTGCTGGGGACTCACATGCCTGCTTTGGTTTACAAGTTTTTGCCTGGCTTACTTGAAGCCTCATGACTTCCACATAGTCAGAGATGATCATGTCAGCAATAGTGGAGAGAGGGTCTCCAATCCCAATCCCATCAGATTTCCATGTGAATAATCTGCCAACTGCAGTGGTATACGTAATCTCCCTTTGTCAGAGGACTGAAATGTGGAGCTTCAATGAATTCAGTGTTTATTAGGTGAATCAAGGTTATACAATCACTTATAATGATGGCTAATATAAACTATACTGTAGTCACATGTACTTTACAAGATATAAAGACGCCGAGGAAAACTGCCTGGTCTGTCTAAAGAGGAAAACCATGTTTGAAAAATAATTTCATTTTCCTTAAAGGCACCTGGGGAAAAGCAAAGCCAGAAACAACTGTCTATGTACCCAAAATAGGATGGTAGATCAGGACCAGGGGATCACTTTGACCATCAGCTGGTAGTAACATTATTGAAGAAAAGTATAGCTATACTAGGGCATAGTTGTATCAAAGAGTTCCACAATAGCCCAGAATGGAGTATAACAAAGGCTTATTTATTTAGGGATAAACTCACAGTAAGGGTAACGATGTGCAGTCCTCTGCATGTGCTGGGAACTGGAACTGAATCCAGCAGAAAAGGGCCATGCACGCTTTTTGTCTGCACTTAGAGTACAAGAGATCATGCCCAAAGTGGGCAGGTAACTTAAAGGTTATTGGCTGAAGGTGTTCCCACAATACCTCCCCCTCTTGTCTAAATAAGAAAGTTCTAAGCCTAATACAAAACTATATACTATAAGAACAAATATCAAGTATTGTTTAGGGATCAGAAGAACCAAAAACATACATAAAAATTAGAATTACAACCACCTAGAACAATATCAAATAAGAATCATGTTTCAATAGTTATCCTATCCTAAGGAGTCTAAGTCTTATATTAAAAATGGTTTGGCTAAGTCGTGAGAGGAAAGTAACTGTGACTACCCAGTCTTCAACCCCATCAAAGACCTAAGAAGGGAAATAATATTACCTGACTCAACAGGGAAGTGCAATCAAACAGCTTCCAAAAGGTGCAAGAAATGACAGAAACAACTGACTACCTGGGCAATCACCCAAAGTCTCATTTGCAACTCTGGGGCAATCAACATTTGCTAAGCCCTAGTGTATCTGACAGACTATTTTCAGAGGCAGGAAAATTTGAAACACTGTCTTACCCTGTCTTGGCAATGTTTGGCAGTCATTTCTGTTTGTATCCTGCTTTTTCAGCTTTTTCAGCATTTTGTCAGTAGTTGAGGCAGGGGCAGTTCTTTGCCCTTAGGCCAGTTTTACCAAAAAGGAAACAAGCTCAAAGTGGAGCGTCTTCAGTATCCAACACTCTCTTGGGAATAAATCAGTGTTGCCAGGAGCAATCATGTCTCACGTCAACAGAATCCTAAGTTATTTAAACGATATTAAATGTAGAATTTGGACAGTTCTCCAATTCCTTAAAATGTTTGAAGATTACTTATCCATGCTGAGTACAGTCTCTCTGCATCTAAAGAACCTGACTAGTCTAACTATTAGTACGATAAACATGGATGAATAATGACCCGTCGTTCTTAATACTTATATAACTTAAAGACTAAGACTTTATATTAAGAAAATTAAACCATCTGTAAACAAATATGCAACAATTGAAGGCAATGACTTCAAAATGTAAATAATATATATAAGTTTCTTGATTAGAGGTAGACATGTATGTTGCAATTTGATAAGTATATATACACACACAAAAATATCTTAAGCAGAGTTAGAAACATCCGTGCACACAATATGACAAAATAACTTTGCATAGGTATAGAAGTACTGTAAGCAGAAATAGGAGAATTTTCAATGTAAGAAATATAATTTGAATTTGTATCAATATACAAGAACCTATACCATTGTAAATTTCCTATAAATAATAGCTCTCAAACAATACACTAATTTTATCAATTATACAATCCCATCCATTCCCTTTTTTTATGTCAAATGGGATCCTGAGCCTATTTCATTTCCACCCACAAACCTATACCACTTATAACCAACCACTAATCAATGTAACCATGAGGAAAAACTTGGTTTGGAGAGGGACTTCATTTTCTATAATTACTTCCAACTGTCATGGGGGTGATGATATTTCTATGGGATCCTATAAAAACTAAAAGGATGGCTAAGTTTCAAGATTATTGTCTGGTACAATTGCCGATAATCTGTGAGTAGTAGGTAGGGTTATTCCATAGCTCTTATTTGACGTTCTGGCCAGAATTGTTTTAAGAAGGTGCACCATCTCAGCTAACCAAGTTGGAATAATCTTGAGTAGTTTGTGACTCAAAATCAATCTTAAAGTGGTGCTGTCAGCATAATGGCATTATATTAATCTTGTGAAATTGTCGTTGTGGGGTTCCATATTATTTCTGGAGGATTCAAAGATTTCTGCAGGAAAATTTAGTGTTCATTGTGGAAAACTTAAACATTATTTATATCAAAACGGAACGTCTAAATTTCTATAGACATATATTCAATAAAAGGTACCATTGAGACAAAAATAGCTATAGAAAAGTAAAATTTTTGAAAGCAGAGTTTTGATAACTATAGTCCCTAGATTTTTATCTTCCTTCTGTCCCACACCAGATATGGGACAGAAACTCTGGGTTTTTCTTTCAGCAACATGCTTGGATTTAGAGAAGCAGAGCCACCGTTAAACTCCAAAGCCAGCTTTGATTTTTAATAAGTGGCAACTACAATTATATGTTGGTTTAGCCATGTAATAGAAAAGTATTTTTTTATGAAATTTTAAGGCCTTCAGCACATTTCTAATCAATAATAGCTCAATTTCTGCATTACCTTTTGCTAGAGGACCTGGCAGAGCTGTATGGAATCGGATGTGTGTTATGTATATGGGATGAAGCCTAGTCCTGATTATATCTTGAACCTGAATAAATAATTATGTCAATTCTGTATCAACTGGCACAAATTCAACTCTTTTTGCATATTGTGAATCAGTAACTAAGTTGACAGGATCTTTAAAATTTCTTAGGACCGTAAGAATAACATATAATTCTGACTTTTAGAATTATATGAACTCTATTTGACTTTAGATAAACTTCTGATTTGTAACCTACTCCTTTTGATTTATTTGCATCAGTATAGAGTGTAGGGGCTCCAGTTATTGGTGTGTCAGGTACAATGCGAAGAAAGATCCAAATAACTCTCTTTATAAATCTAATTCTATCACTTTTGGAATGTTTATTATCAATCTCTCCCAGAAAATTAGGAACTCTTTCCCCGGGTTCTCTGTCTTCTCATGATTTGTTAATTTCATCATTTCGAAAAGCTATTAGAATTTCTGCTGGTTCTATTCCTGCTAACTGACAAAGTCTCAATATTCCTTTTGTAATTACTCAGAGACGTTTTCCTCATAAGACTCAATTTTTTTCAGCTTATATTGTAAAAGATCCATCCTAAAAAATATTATCCCTCTGCATTAACATTCATGTAGGGGAATATTTGGATGACAATATGACCAGAATGCAGTTAAAATTTGGATCTACACGATCCACACTTGCCTCTTCAATCAAATTCAATTTTGTATTAGCTTCAGCTGATAATTCCCTGAGATTATTTAAGTCTTTGTAACCATCTAAGGATTTTGTTTATATGCATTTGTTTATATGGATTATTTGCTTGTTTTATTCCAGAAATGGGCTGTAGATTGGAAATGTCTCCTAGCAATCATTGGAAGTCATTAATAGTATACAATTGTTCTACTTTTCTGTAAACCTATTTTATAACCTCGATAACTGATAGACTCTCCTCTTTGTATTTTTTTCAGAAACAATTTGTAATCCCCGATGAGGCAATACTTTCTTTACTTCTTCAAACATTCTTTCAAAATTATTTACATTTGAATCAGATAGCAAAATGTCATCCATGTAATAGTAAACTACAGATTCAGAAAATTGCTTACATATCATTTTCAATGGCTGACGTACAAAATATTGTCACATGGTGAGGCTAGGTAACATTCTCTCTGGGAGAACCCTCTATTGATTTATTTTAGGCTGAGAATTATTGTAAGTATGCACTGTGAAGGTAAAGTTTTCTCTGTCTTTTTCTTGTGAAGTTATAGTGAAGAAACAATTATTTTAATAAATAACTATCACAGGCCATCCTTTAGGCAACAGGGAAGGCAAAGAAATTCCAGACTGTAGAGGGCCCATTGGTTGAATCATCTTCTTAACAACTCTTCATTAAAAAAAAAAATCACTAAATGGTTCTCATGGGCCATGTATGACCTTAGTATGTGATTCAATTCATATATCTGGTTTTTCAACCTTGTTCCAGATATTCAAGGCTGCTTTATGGCACAGGGACAAGATGTGTCCATTGTATTTAGCATGAATATCTAGATCAGCATAACACTCCTCACCAAGAATTTGATCTTGGAGGGGGAGCTCAAATCCTCTGGCTCTACCTTGGTGTTCCAGGGCTTTGGCTTTCCCTCTCCAACAGCACTTCCACTGCAGCTGCTGCCCATCTTCTAGCACAGCTGAGACTAATTGAGGGAAATCATGTGGTGAGCCATTATTTCTTAAATTCCATGTCTTTACCAACTTCTTAACGTATGGTGAATGCATGCCATAAGATACTCCTGCTTGCTTAATAATGTCTTTCAAATCTTACACACTTATAGATTCCCATTTACATTCTGTGTACCTTTTTGGGTCTTGAGCATCTGTTGGCTTTTCCGAGGATAAGCAGCTAAAACTGTTGGTAAGTCATCTCTGACTCTCAGAGGTACTGGCAATGCTAAATCTCTACTATTGTCCTTTGTCTATTTATCTCCTCTCCTTGCTTATCAGTTCTAACAAGTTCCTCAATTGATTCAAATCTTTTTTTTTAAATCACTGTCTTTTGTAAAGTCTAAAGTTATTGACATGTGAATATTTCTAATGATTTCATCAAATTAATTAATTTCTGGTTCTCATTCTGCACATGTGATTCCAAGGTTTCAACTTTTCCATTGGTGATGTCCTCTCATCCTTAAAGATTATTTTGGATAGTGTATAGATTACCTTCCTGGAGGGAAGTTCTATTTGTCAGCTTATCATAACTTTTTTTTAACAGATTTTGATTGTCTATTTCAACAGTATGAATCCTTTCAGATAAGCTCTCATTTCTTGTCAGTAAAGATTGTATTATTTCTAAAAATTTATCATTCTTGAATCTGCTATCAAACCATTTCTTTAAGGATATAATATGAAGAACAAAACTAATAGCCACCATGGCCACAAAAAATGTATAAATCAGATAGGTCATTTATCTCTTGCAGAAATCCATCCATAGTAGAAATGAAAGGTTGTTAAATTCCTGAGATGGTGATATTGTCTCCCATTATCTTGGGGTTGGTTGACAATTTTCAAATTTAGTTTTTTATTTATTAGCCAATCAATCTATTATTCAATAATCAAATGAACTGACCTCCGTAATAATTTTCAAAGAAATTGTTGAAGGTGTAATCATCTTGATTGGTCAGCAAGGGTCACATTTGTGGCAGGAAGGAAGGCATGTCCTTGATCGGGACTTGAATTACCTGAGACTTAGCAGAACTGCTAATAAGTTTGGTTAAATTCTTCAGAGCAGCACACCTGCATACAGAGAAGGTTGAGTTAGGCGGAAGTCCAAGGAGACCAGAGCTTCCAGGCACTCACGAGCCGTGAGGTTACTGACTGGAGCTTGGGTCAGTGGCACTGGTGGATCTGAGCTGGGAATGCAAGTCTGTGACCCCAGGAACTCTAATCTGCACAGTTTGGCCTGAGCAGAGCATCTCATAAGCAGATCCTAACTTGGGTAGCAACAGTGAGCCACAAGGGCCAGAGAATCCTCAGAGGAGTTGCTTCAGGAAGCCGTGGATGGCAGTAACTCAACTGTGTCATAGGGCTGTGTAGTTAAAGGGAGCCACGCGTGGGCATGGGCTGGTGAGAAATTGCCATGTCGCTGCAAAGGGCCAGTGGAGCCAAGGCGTGCACAGCTGTGCCAGAGGGGTAGTTCAGTTGCATGGCGTGAAGAGGAGGCTGCAGTGCGTCTGTCGTCTGTGCAGGGCTGGGCAATGGTGTGGACTCAGGCCACGTGGGTGCCAAGTTGTAATTGTACCAAACAGTTCCACAATAGGGGATGGAGAGTTGGCTCAGTGGTTAAGAGCATTGCCTGCTCTTCCAGAGGTCCTGAGTTCAATTCCCAGCAACCACATGGTGGCTCACAACCATCTGTAATGAGATCTGGTGCCCTCTTCTGGCCTGCAGACATACACACAGACAGAATATTGTATACATAATAAATAAATAAATATTAAAAAAAAGAGTTCCACAATAACCTAGAGTGAAGAATACCAAAGGTTTGTTTATTTGGGGATAAATTCATATTAAGGGTAGCTATTCAACGTCCTCTGTGCACGCTGGGAACTGGAATCAAATCCCACAGAAAAAAAAAAAAGGGCCACATATGCTTTTTGTCTGCACTTATAATACATGAGTCTATGCCCAAAGTAGGGCAGTCTCTTAAAGGCTATTGGCTGAAGGAGTTCCCACAATACTAGGAAAAGAACATCCGGGTCTAAGAAAAGCAGCCAGGGCATCCAAATCCTGGACTCTTACTCTTTAAATTAGCAGTATGCTATTTAGTTCCCATGTGATTTTTGCCTTAGAGAAAATGTTTAATCGCCAGGCGGTGGTGGAGCACGCCTTTAATCCCAGCACTCGGGAGGCAGAGACAGGTGGATCTTTGTGAGTTCGAGACCAGCCTGGTCTACAAGAGCTAGTTCCAGGACAGGCTCCAAAGCCACAGAGAAACCCTGTCTCGAAAAACCAAAAACCAACCAACCAAACAAACAAAAAACCCCAAAAAAAGCTTAATCAGGGAAATGGGTATATTACTGGAGAGAATCAAATCATTGTTCAAAGAAATAAACACGCTTTTTAAATTCTATTACATTCTAGCCTTTTATTACTTACATTTGTAGTAAGTTGAAATCCCTGAGATTGATCATATCATCTGAGGAATGAGCCAGGCTGAAATGGCTTTCTTGCTACCTTTCAGGGTTTTGGAGACCACTGCAAAGAACATCTCCATCGTTCTCCTTGCTTCTTCAGGAAGGAGTTGCATGAGTGCACGAGCTTCATTTCAGACGAGATTGGGCATGTTCAGGGTGGTATGGCCGTAGACGTGAGCTTCATTTCAAATTAAGACATTTTCGTTGTTGGGAGAGCAACATGAAGTAAATTAGGAAATACTTGGGGATATATAATTGAGAATTGATATCTTTATTGCTTTCCTTAGGACTTTGCCAAGTCAAAGAATAAAAGGAAGCCACATTAGGAAAACTGGCTCTCTGTTCCTACATGTTCTGATTCCCAGTTTACCTCCTCCCAGATGAGCTGAATTATTCGTACACTTTCCAACGAAATCATTGAGACATGCTCTGCATAGCTAAGTGACAATTTAAAGATGCTTCCTTGGACCTCATCTCTCCCATTGCAAAAACTCTTGAGTTATTATAGACTCCCATAATTGGGTTGTGTAGTTTTAGTGCTTCCAACAGTGAATACTTCTAGAGGTACATGTGTGGGATAAGAAGCCTTATGAATGATGTTTCTGTCTATTCGAACATGTAAGCTACTAATAACACTTAGACAATTTTCATACATGCTGCCAAAGCGTTAGCATCTGGGTAATTTACAGGGTACTAACAAAATATCCTCAAATTCTGCAGAATCTCAAGACTGTTTTTGACCCCTCCCCCCACGCCTCACAGTTCATCTGGAAGATTACTCTGTGATCGTCTCTATAGACTTAATTTTCCATACTTTTTTTTTTTAAGGAAAAAAGAGAAGGGGAGGAGAGGGAGAAGAAGGGAAAGGAGGGGAGAGAGGGGTTGAGATATTTCATTTCCTTGTGTATACATATGAAAACTGAACAATGGAGATCTGACTTTTCTTGCTTCTTGTCACTGAATGAATGGCAAAGACTATTAAGTACCCATGGTAGTAATGACTGTCTATAAGCAATGTAAAGGGATCCATACTCTGTAGGTTCCTCCAACATTGCACATTAGGAGAACATCTGACAATGCAGACAAAGGATTCTCTTGTTTCTTTGTCCTTTTCTCTGTAAAGACATTGTTTATAAATTTCATGTAAATACTTTAATGTTTATTTTACACAATATAAAATAAATTAACTTTAAGTAAAATAGAACCAATTTAATTGATCAATCAGTTCCTGAAAACGTTTAAAATTAAAATTTGATCACCCCTTTCCCCTGCCACCTGTGGTGGGCAGTGGAGCTAACCCTCACCCTCACCAGCTGCAGCAGTCAGGAAAGCAGGCCCTGCACCTCACCTGGGCAGCACAGTAGAGCTGGCCCTGCTGGTGTAGGTGTGGGTGAGATAACCCTGTGTAACATGAGGGCCCTGCTCGTTGGGGTTTCTGTCCTGCCCGATACCCCACAGCCGGCAAGCCTCAAAGAAATCACACAGAGAGTCTACATTAGGTTATTAACTGATTGGCCCATTAGCTCAGTCTTCCTACCAGCTCCCATAACTTATATTAACCCATTGTTCCCATTCATGTCAGGCACATGGCCGGTACCTTTTCTCAGCTGGGACAGGGACACATCCTGCTTCCTTGGTGGTCTGTGCAGGAATGCCAGGGAAGCTTGCTGTTTCCTCGAATTCTCCTGTTCTCACCTCTACTTCCTGTCTGGTTTTCCCACCTATACTCCCTGCCTGGCCAATCAGCATTTATTTAAAACATGATTGACAGATTACAGACAATTCTTCCGCACCATCCCTGAGGACATAAAGGCATAAGAACCAGTGCTACCCCTTGTTCATGGCTGCAAGGGGTAAATTAGATGTGGCAGTGCCAGAGAGCTCACCCATTCATAAGAATCGGGGAGATCTTGGAGGCTGACCAACCCTGTAACTACACAGGCCCTGAACCACGTCTATGAGTTGGCCCATTCCAATATCTGCCCCATTCCAATATCTGTGGGAGCATATGAAGGGGTTGGTCCTTCCGATCCAGAGCTGCAGGATCTCCATGATATAGGGCAACGTGAGGAAGAGGAACCCCAGTGAAGGTCTAGTATTGACGATATAGCAGAAGTCAGAGGCCTCAAACCAGACCAATGACTCTTTCAAAGAACACTTGCAAGTAAAGATACGTGAATAAAAGAATTTACTGTGTGACTCACTGTGTCACACTACATCTTCCATAATGAGATTTTTTCCTTTTATTCTCTTAAATTTTAATTTGTTTTTTTAAAATTTTGAGTAGGAGGTTTCAAGGGAAGGGGACAGATATGAAGGGGTGGAGAGAAAATGGAATGGAGATACATGATGTGGAAGGCACAAAGACTAATTAAAAAGAAAAAAATTAAAAATTAGCAAGTGAATATTTTTTTTTGAGAATTTCTTATTTTTGCCATAAGTAGATGAAGCATGTAATGCTTAAATAATCTAAATGATGATATTTTTCCTAGTATCTTAAATAATGTGCTCAAAATCATTATCCTTTTGCAATAGAAACACACCCACTGCCAGGGACATGCAAACAAGGGTGATGGGGAGTCTTTGAAGAAATAAGAAAATCAATGTTTACATTATGCAAATAATCCATCAACCGTTTGAAATGAAGGCAGTGAACAAAATCCTCAGTCTGGACTCACCTGAATTTTGATGTGCCTTGTTGTTGGTACCTCATTGGGTCTAGTTCCAGACTGAGTGGCACGGACCAAGGAAATGTTAGTGTATTGTGACAGTAACAGAGATGATGATGATGATGATGATGATGATGATGATGATACAACTGGAAGAGCTAGATAATGATAGCATTATTTTTACTATTGTTTAACTGTAAGGCCTTTGCATGGGAAGACAGATACTTGTAATGATATGAGACAGTTACCTTCTATAAAATTTAAGGCTCATGAAGTGATGCTGGGATGTGGACCTTACGCTGTTTCTGTCATTCTTGACAAGGTTTCTCATAGTATCTTAAAAACAAACACAGAAGCGTATGTCCAGTCTTCTCTCAAATATGGTTAACATATTTTAAGTATTCAAAAAGTTGAAAGGATTTTAAGTCAATGTCCGGAAAGTCTTACACTGATTTTACTACTAACAAAACTTTGTGATATTTGCTTTAGCAAATTTATTTTTCCACCCACTTGTCAAGCACACAGAAGTCTAATTTGGACCCCGGTCATGTGCAGATATGTGCATGACCATAGTTACCATCACTACCATAGTTAGTGCAGAAGAGTTTAGACTCATAGACTTGATGTGCTTTAAAATGGTCTTCTAAGAATAAATTGCATTTTATGTCTAAGAATTTTAATATATATACTGATAATTGGGTCTTATTTTTGTTGTGAGCTCAGCCTTTAATAGCTGAGTCATCTCTCCAGACCAGGCTTTAATATTTCTTAAAAGTTATTGTATTTGGAAGGTAATATGTAGATAAAGAGAAATTCACAGTTCTTAATGTTTTCTTTTCTTTCTTTCTTTCTTTTTTTTTTTTTTAGTGAACCGAAGAGTTTTATTGAGTTTACTTGCAAGAGTGTGGGTGAAGGCTTCTTCTTTTTTTATTTTTTATTTTCTTAATGTTTTCTTAAGTGATGAAAAACTCATAAGTCTGACACTAGGAAAAGTGAATCTCTATCATAATAGCAACAATGTTATCACCTTAGACAATATCCTCCTTTTGTGGTCCATTCCTGGTCCCTTCATATTAACATTCACTATTCTGACATTTTGTTTTAGGATTAGTTTTGTCTGTTCTGGAATTTTATGTTAATTCTTCTTTATCAATTTTATTTTTTAGATTGAACATACCATCAATACTTTTGAAACGGCTGAGAAATGTGGTACTTCATACATATATTGTATCTGTTTGTTCTTGATGGAAGCTTGTACTGTTTCTAGCATTGGCTAGCATTAGTAACCAAGTAACAGAGAACCTGTCCACAAATGCAAAATGTGGTCTGAGTTCCATTCAGAATACAGACATTCCAACATGATTGTACATTCTACTGGGATGATGGTTGAGTGATTTCTGACAATTTGTATAGTCTCAGAACCTGAAGGGAAATGAAATGTAGCTCATTTTGCAATGCACTAAATAGGCTTGTATTTTATAATATTTATATATATATAATTTATATATTTATATATAGTATCATATTAATATATTACTCCCTAAAGTAAAATGCTACATAGAATATATATAATTTACTCAAAAAATGATAAATTTCCAATAGTCTTCATCTTTAACCTTGTTACCAATGAAATATTAAAGTGTAATTAAATAAAATTTACTTTAATAAATTAAAATTCATGACCTTTAGAAAATTACATCACTTTTATTAGATGATGGGATGATTTATTGCATTAGTTATAATTAAGATAAATGAAGGTTTCAATATAATTCAATGTTTCTCAGAGGATTGAAATCATGATGTGAAAATTTAAAATTCAACTTTATCCGTTTGGGTTCTTGAAGATAATTTAAATTTAAAACAATTGAATTTTCTGGAAATTTAAACAACACATTTTTAATAAAGGAAAAACAAGTAGTATAATTCTCATTGAACTAATCATGGAATTAAAACTCCTTAGTCAGCAAAGATAGAGTCTTAAAGAGGCTTGTTTCAGAAGTCTTTTAGTTCATCTTTTTCTCAAAATGATGGTTAGTGCGTTGAAGAATAGTCAGACAAAACTCACTTAAACTGGGTCTTAATGGCAATAGTTTTTACAATTTAGCTATCCCTGAAACAAGATATTGAAAACTAAAGATTTATAAAATATCATGAGAGAACAAAAATGGTATCATATATGTAAAAAGAACTTCCTCAAGTCAATTAATCTTTAAATAGTATTTTTTTGGTTATTAAATAGTATTTTTTATTTTAATTTTTATGAATGTTGAGAAAAACAATTCAAAAATCTATACTGGCAGTTTTTAATATTATGTTATGCTATTGAACAGAGTTACATACAATCATAAGAGGTATCATTAAAATTCAATTAAGAGTCACCTCTCATGTCAACCTGTCGATATGCCCCATTATCATAAATTTCTACAGACATCCATGACTACCTGTCTTCAGGTGGGATTTTCATCTTTTTTATTTATTTATTTATTTTTAAAAATATTTATTTATTTATTATGTATACAATATTCTGTCTGTCTGTATGCCTTCAGGCCAGAAGAGGGCGCCATTATTTACAATAAGCCATCTCATTACAGATGGTTGTGAGCCACCATGTGGGTGCTGGGAATTGAACTCAGGTCCTCTGGAAGAGCAGTCAGTGCTCTTAACCACTGAGCCATCCCTCCAGCCCAGGGATTTTCATCTTTAGCAAGTCAAAGACATGATGTTTTGTTTTGTTTCTTACTACAAACCTAGTCTAGTCTTCTGAAAAGAAATGCATTGCAAGTCTTTCACCGATTGCTGTGTCTTGTCTAGCAGTTTTGAGTTTGCTCCAGACACTTAAAAAAAAAAAAACAAAACATGAATTTAAAAAAAGCAAGCCTGCCTGAATAAATACCAATGAAGTATTGCAAAAACCTCCTGTTTCTTTCCTTTTTTTCTTTTTCAATAGTAATCTGGCTTTGTCAGTCTATTGAAGCTCGCGGCCATCCATAAAGTTAAAAGTTTTATTCATTAATGATTCACTTTTTTTCTACTTGCTAATGCTGCCCGGAATACATAAATTTTAATCAGAAGAACTGCATAAATTCTCCAGTGACCAACATGAATACATATGTGAAACAATGTCTTAAAATAGTCTGTTTTTCATGTGAACTGACTTTCAAGGAAGATTGCTTAATTTAGTTGATATCCCAAAGTGATCTTTGGTGACCACAAGATTTTGCTTTTAGTAATTTGTTTTTAATTTGTATGTTTGGAATTTATGTTTTGCATTTAGAAGGTATTCTCTTCAAAAGCTTGTTAGATTGTGTAGTGTCATTTGATGGGGGAAGCTTTGTTGACCAAACGTCTTTAAGACCTGGAACCTAGTGAAGATGTGCACTCTCTCTGTGTGATTCCCATGGGACACAGCTGAGCTTGGACTTCTCATTTCTGCTTCATGAGTTTTTCCCTTATAATAAATAAAAATATAATTGTTGCCGGGCGGTGGTGGTGCACGCCTTTAATCCCAGCACTCGGGAGGCAGAGGCAGGCGGATCTCTGAGTTCGAGGCCAGCCTGGTCTACAAGAGCCAGTTCCAGGACAGGCTCCAAAGCCACAGAGAAACCCTGTCTCGAAAAAACCATATATATAAATAATTGTTTTATCTTTTAGCTAATGGGTTATTTCCCAAATCGAGCTAATTTCTACAGTTGGCACCTGGAACGTGGGGCTAGAGTCTCCAGAGGCTCTGACCAGGCATTGTCAGGATCCACGTCATTCATTTTAGGTATAGAATTCCCGACCCTGGGTAGCTGCTACCAGCTGACTTCTGGGTCCGAGGCAGGCAGAGAGGCAGAAAAGGCCAACAAGCTCGCACCCAGCGCTGCCATCACCACCACCATGGACAATGGACCCTCTGTTCTAAGCAGGAGGTGCCTGCCTCCCTTTGCCGACTGTCTTGTGTGGCTGTCGGACAGTCAGAGACATCCGGGGAGCACACAATCTGTGATTTACACTCTATGGAGCGCCTAAGAATTTCACTGAGGTAGAATTTTGGTTGGATTTATTTCCCATCATTGAAAGCACATATGTATTACCAATTAGTCCAAAGTGGCTCTCATATCCTGGTCAGTTAGTCCAGTCAACATAGTGTCATTAGTTTAGTTAACCAATGTGATACTCTGTGGAAGAGCAGATGATAAAGATAGTTTTAAGCATATCTTTCAGTGTTTGACGTTAAAGTCAGATTCAAACCAGCCATGTGACTACAAGTGCACAGTGACACCTACTGGCAGGTAATGGTTATTTCACCTACTCCAGCTATCTCAACCGTAGATAAAATTTTAAATCAAAAATATAAATTTAAAATTTAAAACCGAATAGTAACGAACAATTTAACAATTGCATCTTATGGAATACATTCATATTTTGTTAGAAAAATGGTCAAAATGTGGGCTTCAAGTAACAAAGCAATGCCACAAGACTGGATTCAGTTAATCTCTGCAGTCCTAGAAAATGGACCCCAGGTGCTCTGTTGGTGTTACTTTAGGGAAGAGGCAAGAACCTTTTAAAGCAACAGGGAAAAGCAAACGGACGTGATATTTCCCAATATCAAATTCTGGGCTAGGGACTTTACTCCAATTTTCGGGATCAAGCTCTTTTTTTTTTTTTTTTGGTTTTTTGAGACAGGGTTTCTCTGTGGCTTTGGAGCCTGTCCTGGAACTAGCTCTTGTAGACCAGGCTGGTCTCGAACTCACAGAGATCCGCCTGCCTCTGCCTCCCGAGTGCTGGGATTAAAGGTGTGCGCCACCACCGCCCGGCCCGGGATCAAGCTCTTTATGATGAACACTCATCGTCCCTATGTGGCACAGATGCTTTAAATGTGTGTGTGTGTGTGTATACACATGTGTATGTGTGTGTATATATATTTGTACACACACACACATATATATGTATATACACACATATATATGTATATACACACATGTGTATGTGTTTGTATATATATTTGTACAACACACACATATATACATATATATGATTTATATATATACATACACATGTATATGTGTTTGTATATATATTTGTACACACACATATATACATATATATGATTTATATATATACATACACATGTGTATGTGTTTGTATATATATTTGTACACACACATATATACATATATATGATTTATATATATACATACACATGTGTATGTGTTTGTATATATATTTGTACACACACATATATATACAAAAATATGATTTATATATATATATTGTGGGCTCTGATACCTGCTAGCCAGGGGATGCCATGGTTTCGTACCTGGCGCCCGACTATTTAGAAAGACAATAGCCGAGGTTTTTGCTCCAGCCTCTCTGATTCATTTGTAGATTGCCCCAGGAAAGGTAGCTATCTCCGAGCTGAGGTGTGAATGTGAGTTTGTGGGTGAGAGAGATGCCCTGGAAAAAGGAATAGATAGAAAATCCCCAAGAGGTAAAGAGAGAGGAACAGAGCGAGAAATAGGGAAGAAGGAACATAGCAGAGCAGGAGAAAATAGAGAGCAATGGCAGAGAAGAAATGGCTTTAAGAGAGCCTAGAGAGCAGAATGATTTTTAGGGAGATTTAATAAACACAAGGCCTCGCTAAAGAATGAGAGAAGCCTTTTAAGCTGTAATGGTGTGAAAGCCTGTTTCTTTCCGCGCGTCTCCGAGCACACATTTGGGGAAAAGCATCAGTTTCTATGTTGGGGCGACGGTCCCCGACAATATATACACATGTGTATGTGTTTGTATATATATTTGTACACACACACACACATATATATACATATATATGATTTATTTCAGGCCTACAACGCCTGTCTATCAACAAAAAGTCCAAGAATGAATAGTATTTCAGTCCACAGAGCTAAATGTTTCAGAACACTCTGGATTCATGAAGAAGTAGGCTCTGATGTCAACGATGGAATGGATTTACCAACAATAAGAAGCAAGCAAAGAAAAAGCAAACTTCCTTCTTCCACAGCCCTTATACAGGCTTCCAGCAAAAGGTGTGACTCAGATCAACATAGGATCGTCTCACCTCAAAATACCTGGATTAAATGTGCGTCTTCCACTCAGATACCTAGATTAGAATTGGCCCTTCTCCATTCTAATGATCTAATTAAGAAAAAGAATCCCTTACACATAAATGTGCCCACCATTTGTATTTTACTTAATTACAGATGTAGTCAACTTGACAAAGAATTATAGCCATCACAGATGTAAATTAAATCAGACACAAGAGTGATACAGGTTTTCAACTTAAACTCCCCATGAGTTGATGGGTTACATAGGATTTGGTAATGTTTGGCTGACAGCTGAGGAGTTAAGCTCCTCTCTCTTGGAAGAGGGATGTAGGTGGGTGAGAAGGGATTACTTCCTAAGCCTGCTTTAGCTGTATATTCTTTTAGTAGGGGAGCATGTCAATTAGAATGGCATATTTTTAGGCAGGTAAAATGGAACGCGGCTTTTAGACCGATGACCAGCTGGGAGAGAGAATTAAAAGCAAGTAGCTTCCTATGTTAGCTTTCCACTGCCGTGATATAATAGCAGGGAAAAACACCTTGAAGGGGAAAGGTTTACTGTGTCCACATCACTGTGGAGCAGAGGCGAGGTTGGACGTTACATCGAAGAATGCATGCTGCAGCAGACAGGAAGTAGAGAAAGAACCAACAAGGGCGAGGAAAACATCTCTCAAAAACAAGCTCTCAGACACGTTCACCCAAGCAAGTATCATGGATCGCATTCCATTTCCCCTTCTTCCCAATAGTGCCAAGGTCTGAGAATCGAATCTTCAAAGCATGTATACTTTGGGGCATATTCACAACCAAACTATAACTAACACCTCACATATATGGAAATATCCCCAGCGCAGACAAAATTTCAAATAGGATCTGATATAGGAATTACACCTTTAGGTCCCCCACCAAAGGCGGTTTGTTTAAACACCAGCCGCTACAAATGACACAAAGCAGTAGGTACCGTGTGCTAAAAGATCAGGATGTAACCTGTAGGGGAGGAGATAGAGATGCACACATCACTGTAACGGCTCTGCAAATGCAAGCAAGAAGTCTGAAGACAACCTTGCGGCAGGTATCGTAAAAACTGGTATCATGAATCACACATTCAGCTGACAAACTTTCTTTGTTTTAATCTCAACATTCTTTTTTTTTAAGATTTATTTATATACTATGTACAATACAGTATTCTGTCTGCATGTATGCCTGCAGGCCAGAAGAGGGCGCCAGACCTCATTACAGATGGTTGTGAGCCACCATGTGGTTGCTGGGAATTGAACTCAGGACCTTTGGAAGAGCAGGCAATGCTCTTAACCTCTGAGCCATCTCTCCAGCCCTCAACATTCTTGAAAGTGATATTTTGCTTAAAACAACTAAAATATCTGACCGTGTCTATGCGAAATTTAAACTTGTTTGCTCTGTATTCTTCTGTACTGAGACTGCCTTGATACCCTTTTTAAGTTGTCTATGCCTCAGCTAGATCATGACTTAAGATATCTGAACATTTTTCTCTTAGAGCATCTTGTTATTCTTTTTTAAAGATAAGGTGCAAGAAGACTGGTCCAATGAGGGGTGGTGGTCCCACGAGGGGCAGCTAGTCCCACAAGGGGCCATGGCGTGTCACCCAAAGCCTCATCAGGGTAGCAGCAGGTGACCTGAGGCCTTGGTGTTCCTTTGGTGAGTGGGCGACTACAGTGGTTGAGAGAGACAGATATGCCATGCAGAGAGAATATAGGTATGGGGTTTATTTAGTGGGTTATGGAGGAGAAAGGGGAAGGGAGAAGGGGGAAGAAGAGAGATGAGATAGAGATAGAGAGAGAGAGAGGGAGAGGGAGAGAGAGAGAGAGAGGAGAAACGGAGGGGAAAAGGGAAGGGAGAAGGGGGAAGAAGAGAGATGAGATAAAGATAGAGAGAGAGAGAGGGAGAGGGAGAGGAAGAGAGAGAGAGAGAGAGAGAGAGAGAGAGAGAGAGAGAGAGAGAGAGAGAGAGAGAAGAAAAGGAAGGGAAAAGGGGAGGGGAGGAGAAGGACAGGCAGCAGCCACTTCTTCAGAAGACGGATGGAAAGAGAGAGCACAGGAGCACAGCCAGGAGGAGGTGGGAGATAAGCTTGCCTCCATGGAAGGTAGGGTTGGAAGTGGATGGGGCTTGTCTCCTAAAGGGACAGGGTCTCCAGGTGATAGACCAGCAGATCATAACATCCCCATGTCTTTTTTATAATAAAAAGTGCAAAGTTAGGCACAACTGGTTTAAGGAATTGGGATGAGTGAATTCTCAAGACTGCTTCCTGCTTATTGTGGGTGTTGTCTTTGGGATACCCGAGAAAGCTGGGTGCTGGTCACATCCTGGGGTAGCTTGTCTCTTTACTCCTGTCCAGGGTTTGTGATATGGAACTGTCTTTTGTCTCTTGGACCTGGCAAGGTGTTGGCAGAACGGAGGACAAAGTTAAGTTTAGGAAGAAAAGTTTTCAGGACCAGGGAATTGAGAAGGGTGTATCTGACCTGTTTAAGGTGGATCCTTCAATTCGGCTCCCTGGAACTCACAAGAATTTTTTGGGGGTTGTGAAAACCTAAGTTTTTTTTTTTTTTTGGTTTTTTTGAGACAGGGTTTAACTATGGCTTTGGAGCCTGTCCTGGAACTAGCTCTTGTAGACCAGGCTGGTCTCGAACTCACAGAGATCTGCCTGCCTCCGCCTCCCGAGTGCTGGGATTAAAGGCGTGCGCCACCACGGCCCGGCGAAAACCTAAGTTTTAAACAGCAGCATATTTATACCAGAATGACTTTGACAGATATTTTTTGCACAATGAAAAGTATCTTTAAGACTATGAAAGGCAGAGTGAGAGAGGAATTTGATAACTCCTGTTTGTCCTCACACCTTTATAACTTGCAGGCACACACTTTAATAACTTGTATTTGTATTTTACTGAGAGTTTTTTCTGGAGAGGCTGTCCTTTTAAACCAACAAAACCTCTCAGCTGTCAAACTGCATCAGAGATGTTTGAGAAGGAAAAAATATTTTACCTGAGTTATTGATTTAAAAACGACTGAGAACTTACTTGGTTGGCTACCTTGAGCCATTCTTTAGAGTTGGCTGGTTACCTAGAGACACTCGTTAGGGTCCTCCATGATCACCGAGGGTCGCATTTGCCTTTGGCTGTTTAGCTCCTGCCTGAACCCAGAAGATCCTGTGGGCTAAGAAATCTGTAGGAAGACAAGCCTACCTTGACCTGAGCTGTCAGTTCTAGCGATTCTGCCCACTGTCTGGGGATCTTCAGTTTAGATGAAAGGCAGCTTAGCCCAGTGGTCAGCACTTAGCAGTTACTGAAGCAATTGCAGATGAGATGTTGTTTTGTGCCCCACCTGCATTCTGTCTTCTTTGGAGGAAACAGAGTTTTGCTAGGAGCCAATCTGTCTCTGTTATGAAAGTCTTTTAATAATTAAACATGTAAATGCCATATTCCCTAGATCTGTGAGCAGTTGAGGGCTGTTTATCAGGTATAGATAAGTTATAGAGAGCTGGGTCCAACCTTGACTTTCCTGGCTCTCGACTTAGCAGGTAAGATTTACACTTGTAAAAGACAAAGAAGAGAAAACTGTTTCTATTGAAGGTTAATAGTAGAACTGACCATTAGTAGAACAGCTTAATATATTTTAAAGCAGGGGTGGATTACATAGATAGTATTTTTGTAAGAGGTTTAACAGTACATACCAATTTAAAATATGAAACTTATTTTTTTAGTCTGGAATTAGATATAATGGACAATTATTTAACAGTAAATATATACATTTACACTCAGTTGAATTTGTTTTATGCACACATACACACAGAGTTAAAGCTAGCTTATGTTTATACATAGTTAACTCAAGTCACATGTATGTACACACAAACACACACACACAAACACACACACACACACACACACACACACACTCACACACTAAGCAGGAGTTGGGCGAAGTAAATGCTTTTTGTATACCCAACAGAAGCATGCCACTGTGCAAAGATACACACGGAACAGTCAATAAGAGGAATTTAGATACAAAACGTAAGTAAACTATGAGACTAGGCAGAGAATACCTCAGTAAAGATGGCAGGACTTTGGTCACCTGACCTTGCCTTAGTTAAGCCGGCAAGTGAGATCATCTGACCTTAGTCAAAATCTCGGAAGTCACCTGTTGTATGGAGAAACCACGCTTTTTGAGCCACAGGAGTTTTAAACAGATATAAATAACAAGAGAGACGCAGAGGCTATGTGGAACATTTGAAACAGAATTATATCCATGTGACCACACCATTCACATATTGTTTCATACATGAAATTGGGAGGGAAATTACTCAGCACCCTAAGCAACCACATTGCTGAGCCGCCGGGCCACCAGCTGTGGTGGGGAGCAAGAGCTGGAACTGGAAACAGCTGCCTCATGGATCCGACTAATCTTGTCAGCTTTTGAGGGACAAGTGGCAGTGGTGGCAGCGATAAAGTAGAAGGAATTGGAGTGAGAAAAAGATCATTTACAAGCAGGTAGGAGTAGGGCTGTCCAGCGAAAGGGAAAGCGGATGAGTGTGAGATGCCGGTGGCGGGACACGGGAAGTCCTGTTTGCTGGTAGAAATTAGAAAGGAGCTGATAGTTTTTGAGGGTTTGTTTCCCCAAGATAAAAACAGTGCAACCCCAGGGCAACTAGCTGGACATCTCCACACTAAGGTGGGGTTGATAATAAAGCTGAGCTCAGCCGGGCGGTGGTGGCGCACGCCTTTAATCCCAGCACTCGGGAGGCAGAGGCAGGCGGATCTCTGTGAGTTCGAGACCAGCCTGGTCTACAAGAGCTAGTTCCAGGACAGGCTCCAAAGCCACAGAGAAACCCTGTCTTGAAAAACCAAAAATATTAAAAAATAAAAATAAAAACAGGCTATAAGTCAGCTTGACTATACACATTTGTCCCTATGACATGCAAATCCTTTTACAATTTTGTTCCATAATTTTCAATACAGAATCATCCTTTTCTCAAACATGGGAACTATCTTTAATTTTTTTTTCATTTTATGTATATGAGTATTTGCCTGCAACTATGTATGTACATGACACATGTCCTTGTTGCCTGTGGGAGCTAGAAGGAGGCACCAGGTGACGATTAAGCTAGTCATCAACCTGATTACAAGGGAAGGCCACTTTGGCGACCTCTCCAGTGTTTCTTAGAGTCTTAGCTGGGGTCGTCTTTGTGGATTCGTCGGAATTTCCCTAATGCCATGTTTCTTGCTAGTCCATTAACGGCTCCCTCCACCAAGTTATCTCTTCCCTTTCTTTATCTGTCCTTCCTCCTTATTGAGCATCCTATTCCATCATGTTCTCCTTCTCTCTCCCCTTCCCCCGTCACCCTCCCCTCCCCACCAATACTCCTAATTTTCTCAGGAGATCTTGTCTGCTTCTCCTTTCCAGGGGGATCCATGTATGTCTCTCCTAGGGTTCTCCTTGTTACCTAGTTTCCCTGGGACTATAGGTTGGTTATCCTTTATTACCATAATAGTCATCATAGAACCTTCATCCAGCAGTTGGTGGAAGCAGATACAGAGATCCCCAGTGAAGCACCAGGGTGAGCTTCCGGAGATCAGTCCAAGAGAGGGAGGAGCAATAATAGAAGCAACGGGGTCAAAATCATGATGGTGATACCCACAGAAACAGCTGACCTAAGCTGGTGAGAGCTCACTGACTCTGGACTGTTAGTGGGGAAACCTGCCTAAGACCAAACTAGGTCCACTGAACTTGGGGGACAGTTGTGAGGCTTGGGCAGTCCGTGGGGGCCACTGGCAGTGGGACCAGGGTTTATCCTTAGTGCTTGAACTGGTGTCTCGGAGCACATTCTCTTTAGAGGGATGCTCAGCCTAGATATAGGGGGTGGAGTTTGGTAGTTGTTAGGATTCTTGCATCATCCTGGCCCCACCCCACTAGGATTGACAGTGGTAGCTGCATTGTGCCTGTGAAATGCTCTTGTTCCCCCACTCCGTCTTCCCCCACTCCGTCTTCTCCCACTCCGTCTCCCCCACTCCATCTTACCCCGCTCCGTCTCCCCCCACTCCCTCTCTGTGCGTTGAAGCCGGAGACCAAGGCCTCTGCTAGAACCCTCTGCCTCTCCCCTGGCGACTCCACCAGAGCCGCCTTTTGCACTGTTGAGACTGTGTGCTGGGCCTCTGCGTGCTCCGAGTCACTGGCATTTTCCAGCTGGCAGCACAGCAGCAAGATGCACAGCAGCAGCGAGTTGCACGCCAGCGGCAGAGCGCTGAGACACAGTTGCGAGACGCACACCCATGGTACAATAGTGAGCCGTACACCAGCGGTACAGTAGCAAGATGCATACCAGCCGCACAGGAGAGAGACACACACACCAGCAACCTGGTTCCACAGCTGCTGCTCCTTGGGGGAGATTCCATGCCCAGTCCCCGGAGCAGACCATGCGGTGAACTGTGGCAGTCCCTCTGGATCTGTGCGCACTGAGGAGGACAGCCGGCGTTCTCAGGAGGCAACCCTGTCCAATGTCCGGCCTGGGGCAGGAGTGAGGAGCCTTAGTCAACTGGTCAACTGCTGGTTATCTTTATCTCTGCTTTTCCCTAATAAACTCTTACGTGGGTTTGTTGAGCTCCGCGGTTTACTTCTCAAGGCCACAGAGAAAACAGTCTTGCCTCAAAGTGATCTGTCGGACTTCGTGGACTTCCCGTGGGAAGCCTCACCCTTTCTGAGGAGTGGATGGAAGATGTGGTGGGAGAAAGGGACGGGTGGGAGGAAGGTTGGGATGGGAGGAGGGGAGAGAAAGAGAACGGGGATAGTTGTGTAAAATGAGGAAAGACTATAAAAAAAATCTTATGTCAACAAAAGAAGGCACCAGAACCCCTAAAACTTGACTTACAGATGGTTTTTAGTAACCATGTGGGTCATAGGAACCAAAACAGATTCCTCTGAAGAGCCTCCCACGAACTTAGGTGCTGAGCTATCTCTCCAACCCAAGAGAATAGTCATCTTCTGAAGCATAAATATCAAGGAAGGCAAGAGGCTCAATCTTCCAGTCACTTGAGAAACCTAACTTCTATGCATGCTCTGTTCCGAGACGTGCAGAGAATCACTGTCAGGAAGAGAGGAAAATGCTCGGGTTTTAGCTGATTAAAGATCGTTAGCAAACAGAGCAGGATTACAGTTTCCACCTGGAGCTCTTGAGCCCCTTGTTTCAGTAGAACTGAGGATGGGTCTGGTCTTCATGTCACCACCAGCACTGATAGAATTAAATCCGTTTGTCTGATCCCCTTTGTCTAATGCAGTGTTTTTTCCTTTTAAAACTGAGTGATGCATTTTGTCAATGTTCCTTTCAGAATTTCCCTAATGTCTCCTTACTTTGCATATCTTTTAAACGCCATCTGCATTCCTTCTAAGTATTCTTTTCTACTGCAGTGAATCTGTCTTTCCATAGCTGCTCTTATGTTACCCCCTCTCTCTTAAAAGAAACCTTTCAATATTATTATTACATTTTGTGTGCATTATTACATTTTGTGTGTATTGTTACATTTTGTGTATATGGGTATTTTGCCTGCCTGTGTGTATCTGTATAATGCATGCATGCCCAGAGCTGGCAGAAAACAGGAAAGAATCTCAGGATGTTGTGAGTAGAATCCAGGTCCTCTGGGAGAACACCCAGTACTCTTAACCACTAAACAATCTCTCCAGTCCTACCCCACCCTCTTTTTAACAACTTTCTTTTTGTTTAATCATTCTATCTCCTATAAAATTACTGCTAGCATACATTTACATTCATGAACATGCACATATACCACATAGATATACATATATATACATATGCACATTCATATAATACACAAATATACACACATACAATACAAATACATACATACAAACCCACACATATTCACATACAAATACATATGCATACACACATATACATATATATGCACATTCATATAATACACAAATATATACGCATACATATATATAATAGAATATTACAAATGGCCAAAGAACTTTGATGTTTTATATTTTCACAAAAGTTTTTCACTGCGCTGTTGCCTCTTTTTCTCAGGTCGCATTCAAAGAGCAAACTTCTTAAGAATTTTTATACTCAGAGAAATCTGTTGAAATTCCATTCGTCACCTCACTTAATAGCAAGCTTTACCAGCGCTTGCCAACAACACTGCTTCTAAGATCTTCAACGATCATCTCTTCTGACCCAGCATAAACTTGCCATTATCATTACACAGAGTTGATGACATCCTTTATCCAAAGGTCTAGCTCTTATCTGACTTGAATTTTATTTGGATTATTTATCTACTTCCATAGTTTCTTAATATCCTAATCGGGACTGCAACTGTAATTTTTATGGTGTAAAATAGTGTTTGACCCATGGCTTCAAATGTAGTTTTATATCTGTAGATAGGGTAGTATTTTCTTTTGTGGTAAATATCCAGATGGATTCTGGTGGATCAAATGCTTACACTTGACTGTCTTAATAAATCTCTTAAGTGTTTTGTGCCTTTAATTCATTCTCTAGTATTTTTCTTCTAAGGCTAAGTATTTCTAAGACCAGCAAGATGATTTGAATACATTTTCAAGCTACAAACTTGACATTAGCATGTATTTCACACAGTCCTCCCAAGAGTTCAGTATGACCATTTCACCCACATTTTAAATCTATCTGCTTCTCTCTATTTCTTTGCCCTTATTCTAACTGTAAGCTCTCTTGATGTCACTTAACCAATACTGTCAATGTTCAAATCAGGGGTCCCACTGACAACTTTAAAATCTAAAAAATAATTGACCTATTCTAAAAGATCATTATTATACACAGAAAAACTATTTTTTTTTACTTCTATACTATTGAAGTAGACAAAGTATGACTTGTTGTCCATCTCCATATATTGATTCCTTCTCTAATTTCTCTTTTGTTCTTTTATGAAATGCTAGGCCTTGAACCCATGGCCTTAGGCATGCTAAGCACTCTTGAGATACATTCCCAGTCTCCCATCTCATTTCTTACTTTTTAAATTTGGATTTTTTCACCATGTGTTGGCCATTGCTGTCCTGTTCCTCTCAAGATCACCCATTGTGTCTCTGTGCTTACAGTTTTGGGGTAGATAGTTTTCTCTCCTTTCTCTTTACAGTCACATTCGAATTCACACATAGGTTGAAATACTTGTCTTGATTAGATATATCAAGACCAGTTCTTGTCATATATTCTACAAAGGAAACTATACTTTTTTAAATGACTGTGTATTGTGATTGATAATCACCTCATTTCTGTCTAGTATCTGTCTCCCCAACGAGGCTGACATCATAAGATTTAGGTTGATATCCTCTTTTCACAGTTACGTGCTGTATACTGGAGACATTCCAAGCCTTAATTAGTAGAATGACTATTCTTATGGAAAATGTATTTCTAGGTCTGCGACAGAGAGCATCTGTCAGCAGTTCTAATGAGAAGTCACTGTAAGCCGGGCGGTGGTGGCGCACGCCTTTAATCCCAGCACTCGGGAGGCAGAGACAGGCGGATCTATGTGAGTTCGAGACCAGCCTGGTCTACAAGAGCTAGTTCCAGGACAGGCTCCAAAGCCACAGAGAAACCCTGTCTCGGAAAACCAAAAAAAAAAAAAAAAAAAAAAAAAAAGAAGTCACTGTGAAGAGAGAGATGCACTTTGATAAACTAGTTCTTGTCTCCAGTGTTCTTTAAAAAAATGTGTCTGTATTTGGTTACTGTGTATTTTACACAGTTACCTTGATTAAATGTAAGCAGATGCAATAAACCGACAGCAGTATCGGTTGCGTGGTAATTAGGCTGTAACTAAGTATTCGGAATCGCCTGGGATTTGTGTTCACAGCCGCACTCTCCAAGGCTGTTCAGTGATACTGTCTGAGATCCTAAACAATCAGGAAACCGTCACTGTGGCTTTGCCTGGATCAGGTGAATTTCAAATCAACTCAGTCAGCAATCGTGCCCATCGCTCCCCTGACAAAAGCAGATGCTCACAAATCAGTTATCGGAGCAGCTTTGTTGGAAAGCACATCATGAGTGTGTTCCTACAACTTACATACCCAGACACAACAAACAAACATAAGCTTTCATAAGCAGCCTAGCTCCATCTGTCCATGAATGCTGTTAAGAACACTGCACTTTGGTACTGTGCGATTGGCATCTTAGCTTCACAATTAGTGGGTTTTTAGGGGGAGTATTTCCTTTATTAGTCATGGATCTGAAGTGGAGTGATTTTTCTGATAAAAATGATCAGGTTATGGACCGGGCGGTGGTGGCGCACGCCTTTAATCCCAGCACTCAGGAGGCAGAGGCAGGCAGATCTCTGTGAGTTCGAGACCAGCCTGGTCTACAAGAGCTAGTTCCAGCGCAGGCTCCAAAGCTACAGAGAAACCCTGTCCCGAAAGCCCCCCTACCCCAAAATGATCAGGTTATGTGTAATAGTAAATGCACACATAGGTTAAATATTATTTTTTTTTTATTGAAACTGTCATCCTCTTTTTTCATGTATGGGATGGTGAACTTGGATAGACTGAAAGTTAGAGGTGTATGAAGCTGCTTTTAGTTTTGCTTCTCAACATCAATGGGATATTCCTAGATTAGTGTTTTGAGACTTGGATGGTCTGAAAGTTAGCCTACAAACTCACAGAGATCCACCTACCTCTGCCTCCTGAGTACTGGGATTAAAGGCGTGCGCCACCACCGCCGGGCCTATATTCTGATTTTAAAAGAAAACCAAGCCTACATACTTAACAAACATTTGACTTAATTTTGTCAATGGTACAAACTATCTAAACAGTGTTCTTGGAACCTCAAGTTTTCTCGCGTGTGTAATCTTTGAATCCTACTTTCTACTGCATTTCCTATGCTGTGTGATCTTCTCCTCTGCCTCCTTCCAAGTGCCTCTTCAGAGCCCTCTCCCCCACAGGCAGGACCTCTCTCTGCTGCACTAAACAGCCGCTGCCCTTGCCATTCCCCCCCCATCTAATTTCCACACATCTTAAAGATACCTTTTATTTTTTTGAATTCATGGTCTTGGTTCATTCTATTTCTGGGAAGTTAACCTAAAATTTTTCTTCAGTCTGATAATAATTCAACGTAACCTGGCTGTCATAATTAAAAAGCATTCATTTAATCTCCCACCTTTTTTCTCTATGCTGAGATTTATTCACCTTGACTAGTTAATCTAGTTAAAACATTACCTTCTTTACTTAGCAAACCAGTCTACTGGATTTAATTTTTCATTTCTCACAAACATTTAGTCAGTCATTTCATTATATTCACAAATGTGTGGAGTTTTGTCACATTTCCATTTTAGTTGCATAAAGAATATGTGTGTTTTAAATCAAACACCACATCCACCACTGAGATGAGTTCTCTATGAATACAATGGTTTATAGAAACACAGCTAAATATCTCACAGACAGGATCATATGTAGCCATACATGTAGGAACCATGATGCTAGAATACCACTTCCCAGCGAGAACAAGACGGAATGGATTATGTTGAAAATTTTCACTTAGACGCTTAAAACCTTTTATTCTGTGATATGAAGATGTAGACTAGTAAGACCCTATCTTTCTGCTCTTTAAATCTTTGTATGATATATAACCGATACCAGTAATTGATTTATATTTACTATGGATTATTTTTTTTTGTTTTACTGAGGAGAATGTTTGAAATATCACAGAAAACAAGTCCATTATATTAAATTATTTGGTTTCCATGTTTAATTATTTAGTTTCCAGATAATTATTTACCTAGTAACTTCAGAATCACAACATTAAAAAGTATAAGTCATGAACCTCACTGACGTACATACTATTATGTAGAGGTAATTATAACTGAATGACTTCAAATTTCAAAAAAAAACACCTCAATTTGGATTTTTATTTTTTATTGTTTTTGGTTTTTTGAGACAGGGTTTCTCTGTAGCTTTGGAGCCTGTCCTGGAACTAGCTCTTGTAGACCAGGCTGGTGTCGAACCCACAGAGGTCCGCCTGCCTGTGCCTCCCGAGTGCTGGGATTAAAGGCATGAGCCACCACTGCAAGGCGGCTTTTTAGATAATATTTCAATATTCAGTGTTTGAGTACTGTTTTATAACTCATAAGGGCTATAAACTATGAATGGATAGTTAGTTTCAAGAAAAATATATGAAATTTGTTGTTTCCTTTTAAAGCTATCAAGAGAAGGGAAAGGGATTTGTTCCTTCAAAACAAGAGTGACTACTTTTCAAAATAGGAAACAGGTGGGGGCAGGGCCAGTCTCTTGACAATTGCTGGTTCTAGCTAGATGATCATTGCCCAGCTACCTTCTGATTACCCATTCCCATTGAAGCACCCTTGGTTACTAAGTTGCAGCTCTTTGATTTTATGACTGTTTTAGGAGTTGGTCCTGCATGAATTTTCTCAAAGCCCGTGAGAATAAATTAGCAGAAAGGCTCTTTAGAGATCATTATCAAATAAACACCGGACATAAACCACGGTGGGTGTGCAATGGGATGGAAAGAGATTAATGAGGACATGGGAAATTGGAAGTCAGATTTTATTGAGTTGTGATTAATTAATTAGTTAATTTGGGGAGGACAACATCTCAACCTGTGTCATGGGTAAGCCTCAATTTCACAGCAATCTCCTGCCTCAGCTTCCTGAAAGCTTGGATTTTTGGAAGTCAGATTTTATTATGTGAAGTTTATCAAAAAAAAAAAAACAAACAAAAAAACCCCTCAAATTGTCCTCCTTTTCCTTACCCCAAAATATCCCTTCCTCATCTCTCATAGAGGCTGCTCACATGTATGAAGTGAAGCTGTTATTTGGCTGAAAGAGAAAGTCTGATTAGTTTAAGCTACAAAAAGGCATGTGCATTCTATGTCAGTCAGACTTTCTTCAATGCCACAAAATACCTGCGCAGAACAAAATGACAGATTTGGCTCACAGTTTCAGTTTATCACAGCAGGACTCTTTTTTTTTTTTTTTTTTTTTTTTTGCAATGCAGCTCATGATCCGGCTGGATGGGTGAAGGAAAATATTCCAAAACGCTTTCTTTTTACTTTTAATTGCATCTGAGACTCCTGCTTCTGAGATGCCCAGCGCAGCCATTGTTCTTTTTGTTAAGTTTGAAATCATCTGCACACATACGCAGTCTGTCCTTTTCCAGCCTCCTGGCACATGCTCAGTCCGTCGAGTTGACAGTCAAAGCAAACCAACACGTGCGATGTGATTTCTATCAAGGTGTATGAAGAAAACCAGTGAGGAAGGGCTGCTGGGCATGTCCTCATCTTGAGAGAATTTCCTTTTTTTTTTGTTTGTTTGTTTTGGTTTTTCGAGACAGGGTTTCTCTGTGGCTTTGGAGCCTGTCCTGGAACTAGCTCTTGTAGACCAGGCTGGCCTCGAACTCACAGAGATCCGCCTGCCTCTGCCTCCCGAGTGCTGGGATTAAAGGCGTGCGCTTCCTTTTCTGTCCTATGCTTCTTTTTGTGTGTATTTGAGGTCCGGAGCTGAAATGCGAGCCTGTAGCTGGCTAACAGAGAGACAGAGGTCCACCCACCACTTAGGTTTGCACGCCTACTTCGACGGAAGAGAGGTCTTTGTTCTCACACCTTCTTCGGTCTGCCTTGGCTGATGCTTAGGAACTAGCATTTACTGTGGATATAATGTTTTATTTTTATTGGATTACATTTAATTTCCTAATAAAGTTTTATGGAATAGTTGATATTTTAAATTAAAATTTACAAATCACCTTCATTTTTGTCTGTCGTGGGGAGTCCAATAGAGAAAACTACTCCAACATAGTCTATAGTCGGCTGGAAGTCTTTATTCCACCTGACGGAACTACCCTCAGCTACTGGGAACCCAGGCATAGTACCAAGCATTTAAAACAAGGCACTTTTGAGAACAAAAACTATGACCTCTTATATTATTCTACAACTGCAGCGTGAGATTTCATGCAAGCAAACAGTTTAACAGAAGTTAAATTATCTGGGACATCTTGGCAGCTGAGGAGAGATGGATAATTTTCCATGGAAGTTTCTATCAAGAAGAGCAAATTCTAGTCAAACTTAAATGGCTTTAGTAAGAGTACAAGATGGAGGAATCTCTGCACTGTCCCGTCCTGCCAAAATTTTAATTAAAATTTATATTTTTCTCACATAATCTTTCCTTTCAAGATATTTCCGGGTAATATTGTGGTGGTTCTGAGGAGGGGTGGTTACTGGTATCTTGGGAAAATTAAAAATATTAGTTTAGCAATGTGATAGTAGCATTTATATTGAAAAATACGAATACTTTTTCTGTCATAGTGCATTTCTGATTCTGGAATGCATCCAAGCAGGTCCCTGTGTACCCATTGAGGTACTGGTTCCTGCATCTCAGAGCAAAGGATTGGTCCAGAGACACATGTTTAGAAATAGAAACAGAAAAAAAAATCATTAATAAACAAGACCCAAACAAGAAAAACATGTTTTTCACATAGACATGTTAACATGAAAGGAAGAAATATCATTGCCACACTACAAATAATACAGGCAACTAAGGACCACTGAGAGAGAAAGAGAAAAATATTTCCCTTAATAATTGGTTGTGAGCCAGGCAGTGGTGGCTCACGCCTTTAATCACAGCACTCAGGAGGCAGAGGCAGGCGGATCTCTGTGAGTTCGAGACCAGCCTGGTCTACAAGAGCTAGTTCCAGGACAGGCTCCAAAGCCACAGAGAAACCCTGTCTCGAAAAACCAAAAAAAAAAAAAAAATTTGGTTGTGAAATATCAAGAGATCATTCCCAAAATCATATCCAACTCCTAGAAAACAAGCATAATAATAAAGAAGAATAAAACAAAACAAAAATCCAAACAAGAAAAAACTCTAAAAGGAATGCACAGGTACACATATGTGCACACATTCACACTCGAGTATCCACGTACACACACACAACACATAAAAACAAAATAAAAAAATGGAAACCATAATATATAAGTCAAAGAACAGTAAGGCTAAAAAAAAAATGCCCAAACAAAGCTTTATGAGTCAAAACATCTCCCAAAATGCCGATGAGTTCATTTTGTGTTGACTTTCTACTGCTGGGCAAAAGGCCTGCCCTAAGTATGGCTTGTATACCCCATGAGACTACAGTGGAAAAACTAATTTCCCATTTGTGAATTGTCATCATTTTGAGATAGTGTCCATTTTAAGGATGGGGACTTATGTCCAGTTCCCTTCTTAGTATTGGAACTCCACCTGACACGAACCTTTGCAGGCTCTGTCCATGCTGCTATAGGCTTTGTGAGTTCATATGTGGCTCAGTCTGTTGGGTCTGGAACACACCGTTCCCTTGGTGTCTTTCATCCCCTATTACTTTTGAAATCTTTTTGCCTTCTCTTACACAGAGTTCCCTAAGTCCTGAGGGAGAGATTTGATGGAGACATTCCATTTAGGACTGATTGTCACAAGGTCTCACACTCTATGCCTTGTCCAGATTTGGGTCTCTGTATTTTTTTTTTTTTTTTTTTGGTTTTTCGAGACAGGGTTTCTCTGTGGCTTTGGAGCCTGTCCTGGAACTAGCTCTCGTAGACCCGGCTGGTCTCGAACTCACAGAGATCCGCCTGCCTCTGCCTCCCGAGTGCTGGGATTAAAGGCGTGCGCCACCACCGCCCGGCTGGGTCTCTGTATTAATTCCTATCTACTGAGAACCTGCGCGATTACCCAGGGCTAATGAAGTCATGGATGTTGGAGGAGAACCTACAAGCACTAAAACCTGTACTCCCTAAGAGCAATCTCTACATTCCTTCTTAAATCTAAGTGTAATCGTCTCCCCTCATTGAGAATAGCACTGAAGAAAATCACAACCAATCAAAAGGGCAGAGTTGTGGAGCCCAGTCCGAGCGGAGACATCTACAAAGCATCCTCTTATCTGAGGCTCAAAGGACATTTTCTGGAAAGACGTAGGGTAGTCATAAGATCCAGAAGATCAGGGCACAGGGAATTTTTTTTGTTTGTTTGCTTGCTGTGAGACTGTGTGTCCTAGTCATATCAGAAGCTATCCCCATAAAGACATAAAGATTCATCAGTATGACTGCCTAAATGTGGGCTGAACAAGGTTGACATAAATAGGTATGCTGACACTGATGGGGATAGCTCAGCAGCCTCAACTACACAAAGGATCACAGTCAACTAAGCAATGCTGAGATTGGGAGAAATAGTCTTCCCCAGGAAAGGACACACCGATTGGTTATCCATTACAAAATGGTGAGCCCTGAAAATATACAGACGATTTACATTATACAGACTAACCAGGTTATATATAGGAATACACATGTATATACATATATGTAGATGTATATAACATCAATTAATGAAAAATAGGCAGTGAATTGGAAAGAGATCACGGAAGGGTTTATGGAACAGTGTGGAGAGAGGAAAGGTAAAGAGAAATATAGTTATAATCTCAAAACTTAAATAAATAGTAAAAGAAAAAACTACTGGTATTTATCCATTATAGATGACAAATTAGTCTCTTTCTCTCATGGAATAATGCATTATTCTTAGCGTTTTTATTTCTACATCGGTAGTTTTTCCCAGTTTATATTTATGAGAGGTAGAGATAGAGTAATGTTGAGTTCCATGAGGGATATAACAAGAGTAATGGAGATATTAATTTTTTTCCCCACGACTTTTTCCTTTCTTGCTTCCCTCCCCTCTCCCTTTCTTCTTCCAAGCCACATTACATTAGTCCTAAAAGCCACATTCAGAAAACATCTTTCTTACCATCTCCAACGGGAGGTTGGCTATGTTAATCCTACTGATAGTCCCAAAGTGCAGACTCTGTGAAGGCTTTTACAGCCTTTTTCAAATGCTAAGTTCAAAGAGAGGAAGTTTTTACACACTTTTAACTTGTAATGTGCTTTTACATTAAAAATTAATATCAAATATTAGTATTAAAATATTCAGGGAGAATATGACATCAAAGGAAGGGCAATCATAAGCCAATGTGGAATTGCATGAGGCCTGAATGTGGAAGAAGCCTTGAAAAGCACGGCATCTCCGCTGCATGTAAGAAGTTGACAAAACATGACTTTAAAGACATCAAAAGGAACAGCATGATATTCAATGTGTAAGCACATTGAAACTACAAGAAAAATGAGTATGCTTATTGATAGCTATATATGTCTTTGGGACTAAAGGAAATAAAAATTCTTAGCACTCAATTACTGAGCAGTACTAATATTAAGAGAGGTTTAACATATAACTATTTAAGACCTATGCTAAAAATTATGTTTTAGAGATCAGGAAGAAAGTTTAGCTAAAATACACCTCTTATAAAACTACATCAAATAATTTTGGTTATTAAGCTTACTTGAAATAATTTAAAGAGAGTCTGAATTAAAGTGTGTGTGTGTGTGTGTGTGTGTGGTTTTCTTTCCTTCTTTTTTTTTGTTTTTTTGGTTTTTCGAGACAGGGTTTCTCTGTGGCTTTGGAGCCTGCACTGGAACTAGCTCTTGTAGACCAGGCTGGTCTCAAACTCACAGAGATCCGCCTGCCCCTGCCTCCCAAGTGCTGGGATTAAAGGTGTGCGCCACCACCGCCCGGCCTGTGGTTTTCAGTAGAATTAGCTGTTGTGGTTTGGTTTGTAAGTTCCTCAAAGACCCGTATGTTACAGGCGTGGTTTCCCGAGTGATCAACACGCAAGAGGTGAGAAGTCTTTAGGTCATTAAAGGATGAATCACTGAAGGAGACCATGAATCATAGCCTCTTTCTCCAGCTCCATTTTGCTTTCTGGCCACGACATTAGCAATTTTCATTCCGTTCTTTACCATTGCAGTATGGCTATGGTTCCCAAGAGAAAAATATGTGCATATGACCATATAATGAATTCTCAAAAATGGTTAGTCAAAATAACTCTTTTTATTCTTTGTAAATTAATATTCCAGGTGCACACTAGCTGAAGCAGGAAGCCATACAATAGGTTATCATTTATCTTCTAGCAAAGAAGTTTTAGTGAGTTGAGAGTCACTGGTGCTTTGATGTTCATTTACAGATGACATTCCAAAGGAAAAGAATGAGGGATATTAATGAATCTACAACATTTTCAAGGAAACAGGAAAACAAACTAGAACACCTTGTTCTTGAAAATAGGAATGATTTAAACCTGGTTGATGGTTATTACGAAAACAAAAATACAAGTACTCTGTTTATTCTATATCTTCTTTTGAGATGTTTCTGTTAAGATCTATAGTCTATTTTTTGATTTTCTTTTACTTTTTTTGAGTTCTTTACATTTCTAGATTTTTTTTTCTCTCAGTCAGTAGGCTGCCTCTTTCCTTTATTGCTTCCATTGCTGTACAGAAGTTTTTCACTTCAAGAGGTCCCCTTTGTCAATGGTTAGCTATATTTCCTCATTGACAGCAGTCACTTTTGGTGTTGGAGGGTGCTATGCAGGCTCCTGGGGGGAAGAGACATAAGTGATCTTTCCAGCTGTGAGTCTCGTGATACATGAGACCACCCTGCAGGCAAGGGGGCCACCTGTTCATATCAGCTATGTATTTCCTACTAATTGTAGTCCCAGCCTACGGCCTTCATCTTTGGAGGCCCCTCCCTTGGGCCCCTCAAACTTTGACCTCTCCCCGAGGAGGGTCAAGATAGCCTGCTAAACCTTGACCCCTCCCCAGGAAAAGTCAAGACCACTCCCACAGGCTATTTTTAACCTGATCCCCAGAAAATAAACACGTGGTTTTCCCTTTTCCTCTCCTGTGGTCATTTGGTGGCTTCCCATTCCCCTCAGGGTCACCAGGGAGTACAGATGTCTAATTAAACCTGGATAGCTTTTAATTTGATCTGATTTGGTTTTATTGGAATTATTTTGCCTCGGTGGAGAAGCTTGGTTAGGAAAATATTTCTAACACTAATATGTCTATTTATTATTTAAATAGAATTTTAAAAAAATAAATTATAATTGATAGTAAATAAATAATGGGTACTTTTAAATACAGAGGTATAGAATATCTGGAATTAAAGAAACAAAACACAGGAAAACATCACATTACAGCTAAGATCTAGAAGCTGATACTGTATATTCTAGAATTTAAATTCTTAAGAGATTAGTTAGTCCTAATTTCTTTTTTTTTAAATTTTTATTTATTTATTATACAATATTCTGTCTGTGTATATGTCTGCACGCCAGAAGAGGGCACCAGACCTCATTATAGATGGTTGTGAGCCACCATGTGGTTGCCGGGAATTGAACTCAGGACCTTTGGAAGAGCAGGCAGTGCTCTTAACCACTGAGCCATCTCTCCAGCCCTAGTCCTAATTTCTGTCATGCGATAAGCCTGAGTCAGCCTGCGGATGTGAAAGACATGGGAGTAAATGCAGAGCATCCCACAAATGCAGTCAGAAGGGCTTTGCCACTTATCTGTATAATTATTCTATCTGTAAGGCCAAGAAAGAATAGTTTAACAAAAAAGTATATAGCGAAAAACTTTAATAATAATTACAAAACATAAAATGTACAATATAAAGTAAATTTCTAACATGTATCATGAATACATACAACAATCCCCCCCCCCCAAAATAAATTAACTTAGTAAGGAAAAGGATCTCAACTGCTGATATCCAATGATAGGAAATGTTAGTAGTGTTAGAGAGGTAACCAATTATTCTCTCACTAGATTTTAGACTCCAATGGCAGGAGGAAATAAACACTGTAATGGATTCTGTCTCTTTAAGAGCAAGCCACGCCCACTCCTTGCCTGCCCAGCTCGTAGATTTCTCTCTCTGTTTCTGCTCTCTGAAGAAGCAGCTGTGCTTTTTCTGCTCTCTCCTCTCTCTCTCTCTCTCTCTCCTCTCTCTCTCTCTCTCTCCTCTCTTCTTCCCTTTCCCTTCCATAATCTACCTAATAAACATTCAACCTTACTCTACATGGTGCATCCGTGTCTCTCTCTTGCCAATCTGATAGCCGCCACGAGCTGCTGGGGCCTCCACCGCCACCACTGGAGACCCAACCATGTGATCTCGACCCTGGGGACCACAGCAAGCTGTGGGGGACCCCCCTAACCAGAAAGAAAAAACACACACCTGCTACTGTAAAAATGGGGAGATCACAGGCTTTGGCATGGAACTGAATGCTGTTATTGGTTATCTAAGTTGATATAATATCAGGCTGCTTTCTGCTATGAGGACACTTACATGTACGCTCGTAGATAAACGCTACGCCCATTCTTAATCAAAAATGAAGGCATTTTCCCTGTGAGCAGTAGTGAATTCCAAACTAATGTCTGCACAGGGTACCAATAACAAGTGAGAGATGAGTTTCCAGGCCTAAATAAGACATTTATCTAGTCACCTGTAGTGCTCAAGAAAGGTTATGAAAGAGAAGACAGAAGGAGTATGGGAGTCCAAAGATAAGGATGTGAGGACATAGGATGATAAGGGCAGCAAACGCAGTCTCAAGCTGTCATAGTCCTGCACTCATAAGCGGCTGTCGGGGTTGAGCAGGCACATCAGCAGTTGAGGCAAGGAGTCAGACAGTCCCTTTGCTCACTGTGAAACTGTTTGAGAGTGGGAAACCATTGCCTTCAGCCGTGTACCTTCCAGCGATCTCACCAGACTCCAGGGGACACTTCAGGTTACACAGGTGGTGCTGATTAAACTAAATGTGTATCCTGGACAGTTTTTATTGCCAGTTTGGCACGACCCGTTGTCGCTTGGGGAAGGTGCACCTCTGCTAACGAATTTCTTCAATCAGATTATCTTGTGGCGGTGTCTGTAAGGAACTGTCATGATTGATGGGATGGTCAGGCTCACTGTGGGTGACTCTATCCCTCAGCAGCTGGTCTTGAACTGTATTAGGAAGACAACAGATAGCAAGCTGGAGATAGTGAGAGCCTGTTCTTTCTTTGAGCTCCTTCAGTGATGAATTGGAAGTGTTAGATGAAGTCTTTTCTCTCCACCTTGCTTCCGGTTGTGGTGATTATCACAGTAAGAGAAAACAAAGTACAAGAGTGGGTCACAAACACGAGGAAAGGACTGATAGGGATGAGACACAGGGTGTGGTAAGGATGGCAAGGAGAAGAGAAAGGGTTGTCGGGATAGAAAAATTAGAATATATTTTGTAAAGGTATGTAATTGTCAAATGACAAAATTAAAATCTACAACTAAACGAAACATCAAAAATACTGGCATATACTCTATCTATAGATTATGGAGTCAATCTAGTAACTATGTATTTCCTATTCCTATTTCTATTTAATATTCAAATATAATCTAAACAAATGAATTATAATTGATATTAAATAAAACATGAACACTTTCAAATACAGAGGTATAGGATATCTGCGATGAAGCTGTCGAGGGCTGGCCTCTTACTAGGGTAGTGTCATGCAAACTGAAGAAATATAAGTAAAGAATACAAAGACACATAAAATAACAAGACAGAAACCATAAGACAGTATAGGGAGGGTGTTTCAGGGATTACTGAAATCTTGAAATCCACCTTTGTTTATTTTTCCACAGCCTTTATACCCAACATAACCAGCGGGAAGGAGAAGGCAGCAAAAGACTTTATTAACATGATACTAAAGGATAACTCACACGGTCAATGGTTTTATCACTCTGAGACATCAAATCATTAGCATCCTGTCATCTAGGTAGCAAAGGTGCTCTAGGTCACAGGTCACGTATAATGAAGACCGCCTTTCCCTAGGTGACCTCATAGTTACCAAAGAAGGAGCAGAAGTACATTAGCATGTCCTGACCACCTGTAAGGATGGCATGGACTTACTAGAATGAGCTAGCTACCTTAATCTTAAAAGAACCAAGCAGTCACCTCCTGAGTTAAGATGTGCAACTATGCCTGTCAATTTCAAACTCTCTGACCATCAGACAAGGTGGGAATGGACCTGAATTTTTTGACCTCCACATGAAGCAACAAAAATTCATAGAAAGCATCACGTGTTACAGATAGCATCTAGAAACTTATACTATACTTGAGGACTTAAATTTTTGAGGGATTAATTATTCCTACTTTCTGTCCTTTTACCTGAGGCATATGTGAAACCCTTTGAAGTAAATGCAGAAGATCCCCCAAATGTAGTTAGAAGGGTCTTGCCAGATTTATCTGTATGATTTATTATATCTGTAAGGTCAAAGGCAAGACAGAATATTTTAACATAAAAGTATATAGTGAAAAACTTTAATAATACCTACAAAGCATATGAAATGTACACTAGAAAGTAACTTTCTAACATATATCATGAATACCTATCACACCTCTCCCCAAAAATCAACTCAGTAAGAATAAGGATATCAACTGTTAATATCCAATAATATAGAGTGTTCTGTAGTGATAATTCTAGGATATTCTGAGAACCAATGACAGGAGATGTGTAAAATGACTAATCAAGTTCTTGGTTAGTAACAGAAAATACAATATGAGGTTTTGCATATAAATTTGTATGTATATTAAATGTTCAACACACACAAATAGGCACACACATGCACACACTGTAGAACTGGAAGCAATCTAATGAACTTACATATGACTTCAAACGCCTGTTGCTTTTGTGTCAAGACCATTTATAGTCAGTCTAGTCTTCCAGCGGTTTTGTGAGCACAATACATTGTTATTCATGACAGTCACAAGACCGTTGAACGCATATCTTGAGTGTATTCTTCCGACATGACTGTAATGCTGTTGCCCATTTCCCCATTTCTCATTTCTATACCCACGGAAGTATCTGGTAACCACTACTATTATTTGTTTCTGAGTGAATAATTTTGTAGGTTCAACATGTGTTGGTGGGAGGTTGCTTGTTCTTCCTGACCGCCTGACTAGCTTAGACCTGAAATAATCACACAGAATCCATATTATTTAAATCAATGCTTGGCCCATTAGCTCTAGCGTCTTACTAGCTAACTCTTACATATTAATTTAACCCATTTCTATTAACCTGTATATCGCCCCGTGGCTGTGGCTTACTGGGTAAAATGCCAAGCGTCTATCTCTGGCAGCTCCATGGCTTCTCTCTGACTCTGCCCTTCTTTCTCTCAGCATTCAGCTTAGTGTTCCCTATCTAAGTTCTGCCCTATCAACAGGCCCAAAGCAGCTTATTTATTCATTAACCAATAAAAGCAACACATAGACAGAAGGACCTTCCACACAATACATGCAAGTGATACAATATAGTATTTAGGGTTTTTATTTTGGTACTTTGTTAATGTGGTTGCATATATGTTTTCCTTTCTGTCACAAATGGCAAGATGTCTTTTTTAAAGGCTGAGTAGTATTTCGTGATTATCTTTGCATCGGTTCTTGATTGACATGTGTGTTGATTTCATGCTTTGGCTGCTGTGGAAATGCTGTAGTGAATGTGGAGTTGCAGGTGTCTCTGGCATACCGACTTGTTCTCCTTGAATATACATATACTTTGAACTTGATAGATATGGAAGATAGCTTTAGTTGTGGGACTTTCCTATTATTCCCCAAATAGCTGCATGCATGCATAATGTACAGGGCTTATCTATTGCTGGCGTTGCTGACTTCCTTATGAGTTTTGCTTATTTATTTATTTATTTATTTTTGGGTTTTTCGAGCAGGGTTTCTCTGTGGCTTTGCAGCCTGTCCTGGAACTAGCTCTTGTAGACCAGGCTGGTCTCGAACTCACAGAGATCCGCCTGCCTCTGCCTCCCGAGTGCTGGGATTAAAGGTGTGCGCCACCACCGCCCGGCTCCTTATGAGTTTTGTAAACTGGCCTTTTCTCAGATGCGTTGTTTACAAATATTTTCCTCACTCTGTAATGCTGTTAAGTGGTTTCTTAGCTGATGATCTTCTCCTAAATTTGATGTAATCTTGTTTGTTTCCATCCATGTTTTTCCTAAGCTCTGGAATTCATATTCAATGAACAATTGCTCATAGCATCAACATGTAAATGGAAACTGTTCTTCTGTTTTTGACTGCTTAGAGTCATGTGATCACACAGAAACTGTATTAATTACAGCACTGTTTGTCAATGGCCTAGGCATATTTCAGCTAGCTCATACATGTTAAATTAACCCATTACTATAAATCTACGTATTACCAAAAGGCTTTGGATTACCTGTAAGCTTCTTGCATTATTCTCCTTCCTGACACTGCCTTCTTTCCTCCTCTCTCTCTGTTTGGATATCCCCCCTAACGATATTCTGTTCTTCCATAGGCCACAGGGCTTCTTTATTAATCAACGGTAATAAAACATCTTCACAGCATACAGAGGGGAATCCCACATCAAAAGCTTGGGGTTCCCTTATTTTTCTCCTGGTAGTATTTTGTTGTCAGGTATTCTCTTCTGTTTTTAACACATTTGGTGTTGATTTTTATAGTTGACAAGAGATAATTGTCTATTGGATGTCTAGTTCTCTGAATACCACTTATTGTAGATTGTCCTTTCTGCTTATAGGTTTTGTAGCATTGTGGAGAACAAGTTGGTTGTACATTTTTATGTTCATTGGGGGATCGCTTGAAATTATTCAAAGGAACTGTTAAAAAAAAAGTGAGTAGAAAGAATTCTGTGGCCATGAATCTTTTTTTTTTTTTTTGTTTTTTTTGTTTTTGTTTTTGTTTTTCGAGACAGAGTTTCCCTGTGGCTTTGGAGCCTGCGCTGGAACTAGCTCTTGTAGACCAGGCTGGTCTCGAACTCACAGAGATCTGCCTGCCTCTGCCTCCCGAGTGCTGGGATTAAAGGCGTGCGCCACCACTGCCCAGCTGCCATAAATCTTAAAACATTAGTTCTAATGCCCCAGAAACACCATCCTAACCTCCGTTGTCTATCTGTGTTTGCCAATATGTACCATTTCTTTCTACCTTCCTATCTTCTTCTGCTTCAGTTTGCTCTCATAACAATATCTTAATAAATTTAAGAAAATCAATACAAAATTAATCATATCATCCACTTATCAGTTTTCTTGACCGTAACCTGTCCTGTCCACTTTAACCGTTAGCACTATCTCTCTCTCTCTCTCTCTCACCTTGATCTCATCAACCTGTATGGGGAAATCTAGAATTCTTCATCTTAAAGAAAGTGCCTCCCCTGATATCTATGCCTTGGTTCTACTTCATTTCTTAGACAAATTTGTAGAATGAGCTGACTCCATAGCCTCCTTTTAACTCCTTTAGCCGTCATATCAAATATTCTCTCGTTTCTTTTTATCTTCATTTCTTTCTCTCCCTTTCCATACTGGGCTTCTACTAGTTTTTCATTGATAGCTGTTGGAGTGCATTGGGATTTGTTTTGGTTGCTCTTTTCTTTTTCTTAACACCGGCAGATTCCAAGCCAATGTTTTTAAATATTATGTGTGTGTGAACAGCTCCCAAATTTATGTCAGTCACTTGATTTTTTAAATATTTATTTATTTATATTTTATGTACATTGGTCTTTTGCCATGAGTGTTGGGTCCTAGGATTACAGACAGTTGGAGCTGCCATGTGGGTGCTGGGAATTGAACTCAGGTCCTCTGGAAGAACAGTCAGTGCTCTTAACCACTGAGCCATCTCTCCAGCCCCCCTATGTCAGTCACTTGAGCCATGATATTCATATATTGAACAGATACTTGACATCCCTCCTTTCATATGTAACAAATATTTAAACTATTTACATAGGAGCATCCATTTTTATCGTTGAGATTTTCCTTTTCTGGTATTTGCCATTTTACTAAAGAGTGTCCTGACTCAGGGAAAAGTTTAGGATTCCCATTTGAGAGCTTTTATTTAATCTCTGTATAATAGTTATTATCAAATCCTAGAGATATCATCTGGAAGCTATAACCACCTATAATCTCTTTTTACCAAAACATTGTAGATGAGTAAATTAATGTTTTTTCTCTCCTAAAGTAAAAGAAAATTTTTATAATTAGCTGCTTCTATTGGACTAGGAGTCCAAGCTCCAGGGAAGAGTTGCCTCAAGACACCATCCAGACACCACAGTCGATGCAAAAGCAAGAGGATTTTATTAATTCTGTCATGACAGGGTCCCCCAGCATCCAGGAAGCTGAGAGTCGCTAGTAGAGGCTACTTTTAAAGGAAAGAGCCATAGAAACAAGGGGGTGTCTGGGGGTTGTTTTCCAACTAATTGGATTGGCTTATTCAAAGGGCTACTAGCAGTGATTGGTCTGTGCTGGGGCAGGAGAATAGTTGTGTGATCCAGTGAGGTAAGAGGGATCTCTGGGTCATTTTGCCCCTTTCCCAGGGACTGAATCAAAACACCAGGAACTGAGTCAACACCTAAGGGTTATTTTGTCCCTATTCAATAGAACATTTACAGAGACACAGGGAGATGATGGAAAGTTCCCAACATTTGTGTGTGGATGACTGTCCTGTCTCCAGGAGAGAGGTGTGTAATACTGAGAGGCTTCAGAAATGCGTTTAGGACTGAGAGGCCTCAGAAATGCATTTAGAGTCTTTCACTTCCTTTTCCGTTATCTTTCATTTTTCTAACTAGTTTGCTTGACCCAGAGGACTCAAATTATTATTCATAAGTAGTTATTTATTTTCTTTCTTGTTTTGTCACTTTCCTAATCCAATCTGCTCTCTGATTTTACTCTTAAGGTCTCATGTCCTATGACAACCTAAAAAATCTCTATTAATTTATCTTATGTTATCAATACTACCATCTTCTTTTTATTTGATGAGCATTTTCTTTTTAAAACAATCTTATTTTGCATATCAATTCCAGTTCCCCCTCACTCTCCTCCTCCAATTGCCGTCCAGTCTCCCCCACACACACCCCCATCCATTCCTCAGAGAGGGTGAGGCTGTCACATCACTTGAGGCAGGACCAAGGCCCTCCCCCTGTATCTAGCCTGAGCAAGGTATCCTTCCATAGAGAATCAGCTACAAAAAGCCAGTTTATTCACTAGGGATAAATACTGGTTCCACCGCTAGTGTCCCCACAGACTGCCCAAGGCACACAACTGTCACCCACATTCAGAAGGCTTAGTTCAGTTCTATACAGGCTTCCAGCTCTCGGTCCAGAGTCAGTGAGCTCTCACTAGCTCAGATCAGATGTTTCTGTGAGTTTCTCCATCACGGTCTTGACCCCTTTGCTTCTATTATCGCTCCTTCCTCATTAAGACTGGACTCCAGGAGCTCAGCCCAGTACTAACTGGATCTCTGCCTCCATCAGTTACTGGATGTAGGTTCTACGATGACCATTAGGGTAGTCATCAATCTTTGCTGAGCGCTTCTAGTTCCAGCTTTCATCTATTCTGTTCTTCTAACAAATCAGCATTGCTCTTGACTTAGAGAGTTTTACATGTTTTAATGTAAATCATGAGTATGCTTCTACTAAAAAACTAACTCTAAATACAACTCCAAGTCTGGAGTTAAATTCAATAACTTTTGAAAGAATGTCAATAGAATTTGGGGGTGTTAGGGTTTAGAAGGTAATAATTGGAATAGATCTTTGGGTTTTCTCGTTTGCAGAGATTTGTAATAAAGGCAATCTTGTTATCTTAATTTTTAATAATAAGTACAGAGAACAAATTAAAGTGGATCATTAGAGCTTAAAAAAAAATACAAGGTTCCACTTAAACACCCATTTCCCTCTCCTGCCCGTGACTATTTCTGTAATTTATCTGAGCCTTATTCTAACCTTTACTCTTGGATTGCTTGACTAGGGATCTTATGGACATAGTGACAAACTCACTTTAAATAAGACATCGAAGGGAAGAAATAACAGACAAGTATGTGAATTTATGGTGGCTCCTTTTACCTCACTGGTTGCGTGGTGGAAGAGATCGCACATTCCTCTTTCACCACACGAGGCAATCTAAGTCCATTGTGGTAATAAATTGTGCTCACCAACTGCTTAGCTTCATGAGGTGCTCACGACCAATCAATGGCCCTCTTTCACCAGATCCACAGTGAGAAAAACAGCAGTGAGAGAATGAGGGGATGATCTGATTTTGTCAAACTCTAATATGAATTTATTATTCTATAAAAGTGTTTGTGCTTGAAAATTTCATTCCCAAAGTGAAAACCCTTGCTTACAGTGTAGCTATTTCTTTTTCAGTTTTGCATGAATGAGTTTATTAAGTAGACAGCAAGAAAGGTCAAAGAAAAATAATAACAAGTAACGAATGACACATAGATAACGAAAGGTCAAAGAAAAATAATAACAAGTAACGAATGACACATAGATAACAGACAGACAGCAGAACATCATTAAATTAGGTACCCAAAATGCACAGCAGTCGACGCTGGAATGCTGACGGTGGTTTTAATATCAGCACAGGGATGCCACAGCAATGGGACAGATGAATTTGTCACAGAGAGCCAAGGCGAGCTAGCGGAAAACAAAGTCCCTGTGTCTTTGTATTAAAGCTGCTTCCGGAAGCTGCTGCACATGGTGAGGATGGGTCTTCCTGCTTCAATTAATCTCATCAAGGAAATCCCTCACGGGTGTTCCCAGTGACTGTTTTCCTCATGGGGTTTGTTTTCAGTTGTTTGAGATTCAAATATAATTCGTTATTCCCCCTTCCCTTTCATCCCTCCAACCTTTCCCATGTTTCCTCTTTCCTCTCTTTCAAACATATCACCTCATTTTTTTTTTCAGATGAAAATCTATATCTCTGGGAAAGTGGTTCTCAGTTACAAAGCAGCTCAGAACTTTCATGAGAACTATTTCAAATATGAGGAGAAAAATGTTAAAGTTCATGTTTCTTTTAAAAAAAATTAGATGGTTTTTATTATATCATGAACACAAATAAATGCCACCAGAAATAAATGAAAAAAAATTTTTTTTAACTACAGATGATTTAAGTTTTACAAGTAGGATCTTGTAGTTTGTAATGGGAGGTCTCTTTCGAAACATTAAAACAATGCTCCCATTGGAGAAACTGGACCTCGGGATAGACAGAATCTCTTCAACTGAAGCGGCTAGTTCAAGATGGACTGTTTGTGACAGAATGAAGATTTTTAAAATCCAAACTTGCAACTCGTGACTATAGAAGATAAATAATTCCTTCCTACCACAGTCTTCTTTTCTAGCATGTTAAAATCAGCCACAGCATCTTACAATACAAAATAAGGCCAAACCGTTCTCCTTTCTAAGAACAAGTCATTAATTCCCTTTGCCAAGTATTTCTTTAGCTGTTTGTATTTTCTACATAGCAAGAAAATCAATTTGGGCACTTGTCTTTAAACAAGATGATTCTGACCACATAGCAACCATACGCTACAGTCATTTTTAACTTTGAGAAAAGATGCTTAGATGACATATGGGAATTTTGGTTAGGCGTCAAGGAAAACATTACACTCAAATAAGATCAGATGTCTTAGAATTTACTGATCAGTTAGTAGCACCTTCATGTACAGTGATGAAGAGCACTGCTCTTATTAGGAGCATCCCCCTGGGTACATCTTTTTGCATCCCTTTTCATTCTGAAGATGCAGATGCCACAATGGGATAGAAGTCACACTTCGCTCAGCCTCGGAACTCTCAGTGTAAGCTGGGGCTTAGTAACACCTGCCTTTGCATTTTTCAGTGCAAGAAAGATGCTAGATTCAGAAGCAGCTGCTCTGGCAACAGGCAAGGCACAGGGCAAGAACAACAGAGACCTCCGAAGGAAGCTGACCAAGGTCTCACTCCAGTAACTCCAGGAGAGGTTCCAGTAGGATCTCTATTAGACAGGTTATCACAGCAAAGAAACTGTGTAAGAGCTAAATCTAGCAGCAAGCAAGGCAGGATCAAATATAATATATAAGTTGATGAAAGAAACCTAAGTGAGTGGTCTTGGGGAGTCTCACCCTTCCTGAAGCAAATGAGACTAGTCGTTCTCAGCCATTGGATTTTGAGGTGTTTTAATCAAACAATAGAGAGAAGAGTGTCCTGCTCATTGGTTTCAGAATGCTTCTCTGCAAAGGTCCCAGGGAAAAGAACAGGTACGTAAGCCACCCACTGTATAGGTTGAAGGCAACCTGTCTGTGTTACATAATTGTTATCTTTTCACCTTCAGTGTTTATATCTGTTAGAATATGAAATATGGAGACCACTTTCCCCTTTAGTGTGAAAATGGAACTATCACAGATCTCTGTGTTTCATTAAATTCCACATCCATTTTGCTAAACAGTAGAGGGAAATGTGGTTCGTGACCTTCCATTTATATTTCCTTTTGAAATGGAGACTAATAGCAATACTTCACCGCTGCCCGGAGGAACCATAATCACTAACTTTCTCAATGCAGCTTCTGCTGTGATTGGTAGGCAACTCAAGGTATTTCATTACAGAAGCAATGCCGCAGCTAGCATGGCCCATTTCCTTCCCATGATTATATTATATAGCATGTGAGAGTCGTTCTAGTTTAAAATCGGTAATAATAACAAATTCATTGTTTACTGTATATGCAACCGTCTTGATATAAGATAATGGGTTTTCCTCTTGGAGAGTCATAATTTCGGCCACCCTCGCTTACCATATGTTGGATGGTTAGATACATTCCACTGGTTCCACAGAAAAGTTTGGTTCGGGAAAAATGCACAGAATCGGGTTAGTTTTTAGTAAACAGTGCACCCACAAATTTCAGTCAAATCAAGTTCAGAACCACAAATTCGTGGGCATGCCTTCCGGTCAGCTACTGACTTCCGTACCTTACAGACGCAAAAGGCGTTTGACATCTATTATCTATTTATTTATTTATCGTATTTCACCTGAGTTTTATTGGACTATATACTCAAAAAAAGATTTGCCCTAGCCCTGTCAAGAGCTTGACAGGGGACCCTAGGTATGCTTCTTTATTTGCATAATTTAGTTTAATTAAGTTATTATAGTGATATATTATTTGTGTCCTAATAAATAAAGCTTGCCTGAGGGTCAGTGCAAAGCAGCCACACCAAGTCAGCCATACAGGTCAGGCAGTGGTTGCACACACGTTTAATCCCAGCAGCCACACTAGCTAGCCGTGTTTGTATTCGTATTATTCGTTTCCTGGCCACCCAGACACGAAATACTCACACAGACACTGTATTAATTACAACACTGTAACTGTATTGGTCAATAACTTAGGCTTCTCATTGACTAACTCTTACATCTTAAATTAACCCATTCCTATTATTTTGTATTTTACCATGAGACTCATGATAAAATTCAGAAAAGTTCCAGGGCCTCTGTCTCCTTCGGTATCTCTCTGCCTCTGCATACTCAATATATCTCTTCCAGCCTGGCTATATTCTGCCCTGTGATAGGCTGAAGTAGCTTCTTTATTAATCAATGATAATAAAACATATTCATAGACTACAGAGGGGAATCCCACATCACATAGAGGCTGGCCTGTGGTGCTGCACGCCTTTAATCCCAGGACTAGAGAAGAATATACAATGGGAGGAGAGAGCTCCCAGTCTCAATCTCATTTTGAGATTCCTGGAGGCAGGATCACCATCTTGGTTTGGGGTAGGGGTAAGAGTCAGTGGCTGGCTGCTTTGTTTTCCTGATCTTCAGATTGAACCCCAAGAAACATCACTGTGTTTTTATTATTCAGGCTACAAATGATAAGATTTATCAGATCTCCCTAGAATGTGCTAACGTGCAATCACTTCTAGTACAAAGAGAGAGAAAATCTGGGAATAAAAAAGGAAGAAAAACAAACGAGAAAGATTTGGTTATTTATACACTGCTTTAATTTTCTCACCGTCCTATGTCTATCGAGTTACTAAATTCTTACCTGAAGGATTTGTATCTATCTTCATTCTAATGAAAGAATATGAACCTATAGATGATATTCAAATTTCAAAAATAATCTCCATCAGTGTTTTTTTTTCCTGAATGTTGAAAAATACAGAGTGGGGAATCTATAAAGAAACAGTGAAATTAACAGTGCCATTAAAATAAGTTTTAGTATGGAATTAATGATAATAAAGACATGAATCCATGTTAGAACAAAGAAGCCCATTGTGGAATGTGGTTTGGTGTGCTAAATTCTATCTCTCTTTATATATGTGTGTGTGTGTGTATGTGTGTGTGTGTGTGTGTATGTATGTATATATATGTACATACACACACACACACACACACACATATATATGTCAGGGTTTCTCTATGTCACAGCCATAGCTGTCCTGGGATTAGCTCTTGTAGACCAGGCTGGCCTCGAACTTACAGAAATTTGTCTGCCTCTGTCTCCCAGGTGCTAGAATTAAAGGTGTGTACCTCTACCACCTGGCATCTAAATTCTCTTTTATTATTTGCTGCTGTTGGGATGCAAGTGCACTATGGTGCTATAAATGTTCATATTTCATGGAGATCTGAGAAGAACGGCAAAGCAGAAATAAGGCCCTTCGTATACAGTCAAAGGATTATATACAGACCAGTCAATTCTCAAATCAGTTCCTAGTCCCACTGACCGAATAGGAGGCCAAAGTTCCAGCAGATGTTCGATGGACAGAGTATTCCTCATGAAGACCCGACAGACATAAACCATACATACTAGAAAGTTTAACGAAAAGAACGTTCAAAAGTCACTGAAATTAAACACTTATTAAATCAACTACTATGAGTTATAAAGTAATTGCAGGGAATATGAATATAGACATATGTGATGGAGAATTACTAAGAGTGTGTTATAAATACTGACTTTTTTTTTTTTTTTTTGGTTTTTCGAGACAGGGTTTCTCTGTAGCTTTGGAGCCTGTCCTGGAACTAGCTCTTGTAGACCAGGCTGGTCTCGAACTCACAGAGATCCGCCTGCCTCTGCCTCCCGAGTGCTGGGATTAAAGGTGTGCACCATCACCGCCCGGCGAATACTGACTTTTAAATACTACTTTAGCCACAGAGGATTTAAAAAATTAAACAAGAAAAAAGGAATAAAAGAAACAGACTAGAGAAATATTTTTTCTCTTATAAAATCTGCTCTACTATGGTCTGTAAATGCTTTGCATTTTTTCTTGTTTAATTTTTTAAAACTTTGCAACCCAACCGCAGATTCTGCTCTATCCTCCCTCCCAGTTCCTCCCTCAGCCTCCGCTCTCTCCCCGCCATCCAATCCTCCCGCTCCTCTTCAGAAAAGGCCAGGCCACCCATGGATATTGACAAATTCAGTCTGTTTCTTATGAGCCTCTCACACCTTGGGATTTCCATATCTGTATTTCCATATAAAGATAACGATTTAATTAAAAATTAATTATATGGCGAGGGAGAGCACCTGACACAGGTTCCCGTGGAGGCTGGGAGAGCTGTAGGGTCACCTAAGGCTGGAGAGAGAGGTGGTGACAGCAGCCTGATGTGCATCCTAGAAACAGAGTTTGTGTCCTCAGGAAGATCACAAAATGCTCTTACCTGTTGAGTTATCACTCTGGGCCATAAATACCTTAGTTTTTTTATTTTACTTTGTTAAAACAGTCTTTTTTATTTTACACAGCAATCCCAGTTCCCCCTTCTTCCCCTCCTCCTCTCCTCTACCACCTCCTGCCCGCCCCACCATCACCACCACAATCCCCTCCACAGAGAGGATAAGGCCTCCCATGGGGAGTCAGCAAAGCTCCAGTATGATGCTTATTTAAAAATCCTATTACCCTCTTAGAAACAAACTGTTGGAGACCATGGAGACAGAAAAAAGACTGAAGCAAAACAGGAGGAAGTAAAGAAACCTCAGGCACAAGGTAGATTAGACCCCGATGAATAAAAGCCCGTGGTTTTTTTTTTTATGCCTTGCAAACAGAGCTAGAGCATTTGGTGGGCCCATGTCTCCTCTTCTCTGATAGAATAGCTTTGGCTCCATATTGGCATCCCTTTATTTTTGGATTGCTGTAACTACTCACCATTATTTTTCTTATTAATTATTTGGGAATTCATACAATGTGTTAAAACATTCAAATCCAGCTACCTTCCCTACCCCTTCTCTTTCCATTCAACTTTGAGATTTCTTATTTTGTTATGTTTTTTTTAAAATTTCTTTCCCCATTGAGGCCTGCTCTGTCTTAATAGGACATAGACTAATACTTCTGTCTCCATGGTTCGGGGATTCTTATGGACGAGGGAGTGGAAACACTGCAAGAGCCAGAGGTAGTTTATAACATTGAGGAGTGTGATCCAGGCACAGCACCGTAATCTTGACAGCATGATGGAGCCAGACAAAGACCCCACCACTGGCTGAGACAGGTGGATCTGCCTCTCTTCTTTCTTTGTGTTTTTTTTTTTTTATCGACAGTGCTGATAACTCTCGAACTTACCTCTATGAAGCATTTGTTCTTTAATTTGAAACAAGCCTGGGCTCCTTAAGACTTTGTCTCAGAAAAAAAGAAAGAAAGAAAGAAAAAGAGAATAGAAAAGAGATACAAATTAAAAGACAAAAACAAAATAGAAGGAATTAATAAAATAGATAGCTGATGTGTTGAAAATAGCAATTCAATCCCAGGAGGGCAGGAAGAGGAGGCGTGGAGGCAGCCAACCAATTTGACCTTGGCCCTGGTGGTACTTACATTATCATCCAAAGCTGACTTTGGTTCTGAATGACAAGGCGATCTCTCTTCAAATAGATAGAAAACATCAGAATAATCAATTCAGACAAATATAAAAGCAACTTGTTTTTCTAGTGAACAGAGCTTGGGATTGCTGTCAGTCTCGGAGTACTTTGTCCATCCCTGGGACACTGACGGTGTGCAGTGCCCCTGCAAAATACTTTCCTTAGTATGTAGTTTACCTGCCAGCTCTTGTATGGCAATGCTTGGCCACCAGTTTTCCAGGAGTGTCTTCAACTCTGAAAAGAACAAGTGTTCCGCCAGAAATGCTATGATAACGGGCACTGCACACAGACAGACATGCTTGAAAGCACAATTGGCCTTTCATGGCTCTACAAATTAGATGGATCACGAGCATAAATATTACTGAATGAAACCCTTAGTTTCCCACGCTTCTGTGTAGAACCACATGTGGTGCGGGACAATTCTGTATTCTGTCGATCGTGTTTTAAATAAACACTGATTGGCCAGGCAGGAAGTATAGGCGGGAAAACCAGACAGGAAGTAGAGGTGAGAACAGGAGAATTCGGGGAAGCAGGAAGCTCCCTTGGCATTCCTGCGCAGACCACCAAAGAGGCAACATGTGAGCTGCTGAGAAAAGGTACCGGCCATGTGGCTTACATAGATAAGAACAATGGGTTAATATAAGTTATAGGAGCTAGTAAGAAGCCTGAGCTAATGGGCCAATCAGTTTATAATCTCATAGAGACCGCTGTGTGATTTTCTTTGGGGCTTGCTGGCTGTGGGGTACCAGGCTGGACAGAAACACCAACTAGCAAGCCCCACTTGTTACACACATGCACCAGTGTTCAGTGTACCCTAACAGCCAGAGTAAGAGGGCCAGCAGCAGCCACAATGAGGAAACACGGGAGGAGTAAGCTTAAGTCTTGGAGGCAGGGGGGTGCCAGTGGCGACCTTTCATTTCTGGCTCTGTCATATTTTTATCAAGTGCATTTTGTGCATTTTATTTTGTCTCAGATCAAGATTCTGTGCAAAAGAATGCACCTTACCTTCTGAGGAAGGTCTAACTGTCCACAGCATAAGTGAGGTATACACTGCCATGTGCTAGGGCTCTCATATAATAGAATTTCAGAACTGTGGGGACAATCTATAGCAGGTCACGTACCTCTCATTTTATGATCACAGGCATTTTTAGTGTACAGTATATTGCTTTATACATGTACTCATTTCTTGGTTATTCTATGATGTAAGAAAACAGTTTTCAGGCTGGGCGGTGGTGGCGCACGTCTTTAATCCCAGCACTCGGGAGGCAGAGGCAGGTGGATTTCTGTGAGTTCGAGACCAGCCTGGTCTACAAGAGCTAGTTCCAGGACAGGCTCCAAAGCTACAGAGAAACCAAGGTCCAGTGGAAGAGCAGAAGGAGGGAGAAAATGAGAAAGGAATTCAGGACCATGAGGGACTGGCCCACCAACAGAGACAGCGTGCTTGATCTATTGGGAGCTCATCAAATTCAGCTGGACCGAGACTGAATGAGCATATGACCTAACTGGACTCTATGAATGTGACTGCCAGTGGGGACTGACTGAGAAGCCAACGATAATGGCACTGGGACCTATCTCTTCTGCATGTATTGGCTATTTGGGAACTTATTCTATATGAATGCACATCTTCTTAGACTGAGATGGGGGGGGAGGGCCTTGGGCTTCCCATAGGACAGGGTAACCTGCACCATCTTAAGGAAGCAGGGGGAGGGCGGTGGGGTAGTGGGGGAGCGGGAGGGCCTGGAACAAGGGGAGTAAATGTAAATTTTGCTTTTAACAAAAATAAATAAATAAATTAAAAAAAAGTTTTCAAGTGCCAATAAAAGTCTAGAGACATTATTACTTGTTATCATGTAATCTCTGAAGAATAACAAGAATAAATATGATTTTGGGGTATAGATGACATCTGTATGGGCAGAATTGATCTAGTATTAAATATATACCTATTATTTTATAATTAATTATTAGATAAAATTGCAACCAACTTTAACTGGAGCATAGGAAATTTCTGTTTGGTTTATTTTCACTTTCTTATTTTTTTAAGTTTGAAAAAATCATAATGTTGGAAATCTGTATTTCAGAAATGTTGCCCGTTTACTTTTTTCTTTTCTTATTAAAATTATTGCTTCAGGGCTGAAAAGACAAACATGATTTTTTTAAAAAAAAACAAGCAAACAAACAATCCAAAGCAATAACAAAAATAGATGAAAATATTACTTTTGTTCAGAAGATCAACATATTACTTTATACAGTATGTTTTTACTGGGTCAAAAGAACAGGTTAATTCTGACACAAAGATCCATTTGAAAATTTAAACCTGCTTCTTTTTTTATATCTGTTGAAATGGTTAAACTTAAACTTCTTAGGTAGTTAAATTCTTGGATTGAACCTAAAAAAATGCTGGTGTGTGTGTGTGTGTGTGTGTGTGTGTGTGTGTGTGTGTGTGTCCGTCCGTGCCTCTGCCTGTGGAGGAAAGAGACACTCTTGGTTCTCTGTTCAGGCATCATATATCCTGATTTTATGAGAGACGATCCGTCACTGGCCTAGACCTTTCCAAGTACACAAAACGACTTGAAAATGAGACCCTGGAATCCACCTGGGATTACAAATCTCTACCACCACATCTTCAGCATTTTACTTTTGTGGATTCTGGAAATCTACGTCAGGATTACAAGGCAAGCATTTATCTTCTTTCTTTTTATATTTATTTATTTATTATGTATACAATATTATATCTGCGTGTATGCCTGAAGGCCAGAAGAGGGCACCAGACCCCATTACAGATGATTGTGAGCCACCATGTGGTTGCTGGGAATTGAACTCAGGACCTTTGGAAGAGCAGGCAATGTTCTTAACCACTGAGCCATCTCTCCAGCCCCAAGCATTTATCTTCTAAGTGTGTCTGTGACCCAGGCCACTTTAGATACACTAAAGAACCTTTAAATGGTCCAGTGCCATCATGAACTTGGCATCATCAGGGGAAGGGAGCAATTCTGCTTCTACGTCTTGTTCATATAGTTAACTAATCACTGATTAGTTTTTCTCTGTATCCCAAGCTGGTCTGGAACTTATTTTACTCCTGCCTTAGCCTTCCAAGTGCTTCAATTACACCTATTTGCTAGTTACTGATAGCATCCGGCCAGATGTTTGCATATATGTACATGAGACTTTTATTTTATAGTCTTTTCGGTTGAACATGTCATTTGTGAATACAATTTTCTTTATATACTCTATGACAGATGATAAAAACTTTGATTTTATTTAGTTCAGTATTTTTGACTACTGCTACTTTAGAAAAATACACTTTTCTCCTATATTAAAAAATAAGTTTAATTGGCCATATAGATTCTTCCAGATTTTTTTCCCATGAGCATAGTCAGGCATATGGACATAAAATTTTGACTGGCCAAGTGGTACATTTATGTTACTAATTGCAAAGTTAGATTATGTTAAGTGCTTGATTGATATTTCAGGGAAAATAAAATATCTTACCAGGCTTGGTTTATTGTATTAATTCAAGAGTACTTTACCCACATGGAAAGTTCATATGTTTCTCATTCTGCTCTAATTACTTATTGAGCAAACTAGTGGACTCTGTAGTGAGGCTTTATGAGATGAAGCATCAAAATTATTAGAAATTTCAAATTTAGAATTCCTGAGTGCAGAAAGCTGACTTTCTGGAATTCCAAGTAATTAAACACTGAAGTTACTCTTAAAACTTTTAGTTTTAGAGGAGAATGAGCTGGAAATACACACTTGCAATTCTGTTAGATACTAGCAAGTGGTGTGCATTGCACAAGAATGCTGTGGGCATTAGACAAGTATCGTTGAGGAATCGATCTTCAAAAGTGTTTCATAGGGCAGCTTTTAAAAGCATTTGCCCCTTAGAGATGAATGGTCCTAGACACAGAAAGACCATAAAACTTTCTTATCGTTGTGAGTTCGAGACCAGCCTGGTCTACAAGAGCTAGTTCCAGGACAGGCTCCAAAGCTGCAGAGAAACCCTGTCTCGAAAAACAAAAAACAAAAAACCAACTTTCTGTAGTGCACTTTGTTCTCCAGAGCCTGTTGCTAACCCATTCTGCAACGCCACCTGCATTTTCCTTTTGGGTACTTAGCCCAGCTTTTGAGAAGTCCAAGGTCCCAAGGGTTTTCAAGGAGCAAAGTAATCTAGAGTGAGAAGTATTCTGTTTGCACATCCTCGGTGACACTGTGGCTAATACACTGACGGTTTTCTGTTGCTTGCAGAATGCAGTGAACTTGCTGAGTGGAGAAATTAGGTGCCTGAGGAGGTGAGGCTGCGGGTCTTTGTTTATTTGCTTTTGTGCGCACTGCTGTTTTCTATTTCATATATATGTTGATCCAAGGAAAATGAATTTATGGTCCACAAAATTATCTTAAGTGTCCTGCAACACCTAATTGATAAGACAGACTAGTGGTTCCTACTCTGTTCAGGTAAACCGAATTATTCTGAACTGTTTGAAAAGAATTGTTTCATCAATATATTTTTCCCAGCATGCTCATGAAACAAGTTAGATTCATAAAAATCCAGAAGTGTTGCCTGATATGTTTTTATATTAATTTATAAGATTTATTAAATGCCATAGGCACTGACATTATTAAGGGAAGTAAAAAAGTACTAAAGTGAAACTTTCTTGTTAAAAGAGAGAAAAGAAATAATTCTTGAAAGTACAATTTAGAATCTCTACTTATTGGATCAATAAAACAAATGGAAAACAATCAGTGGTATATAATCATTAATTGTACAAACACACTAAAGGTTTCCATTTATGTTAAAATCCAATTTAAAGATAACACATTTTGTTCTTGGGCTAAGCATAGTTTGTTTATTTAACTTATAAATTATTCTGTTTTTATTTACTGCTTTTATAGTGGTTTGAAAGTCTATGCATAGTTGAAGATTTTGATATTTGTTTTTTTTAAAATTTATTTATTTATTATGTATACAATATTCTGTCTGTGTGTATGTCTGCAGACCAGAAGAGGGCACCAGACCTCATTACAGGTGGTTGTGAGCCACCATGTGGTTGCTGGGAATTGAACTCAGGACCTTTGGAAGAGCAGGCAATGCTCTTAACCACTGAGCCATCTCTCCAGCCCCTTGATATTTGTTTTGATACCATACCCAGTATCTTGAAAATCCACCTTTACAGGTAGCAATCACTACCTCGGCACATAGCCCCAGACCTAGAGTATTTGTCTTTCTCATACGCTAGTTGGCACATATGACAGTTTGGTAGTTCCTTGTCCATGGTATAGTGTCTCCCGGATTTCTGCTGCTTATCTGGGAATGTTGTACCTATGTCTGTTGTTAGAAAGTGCTTGATATTTCTACTGTGTTTTCAGCATAAACCTTGATGTGTTCCAGGACACAGAGAAGGAACCATCAATTTAGAATGAAAATATTGTTTGATGTAACAAGAATAAGCATTCCGCAATGACACTTCTTCAATGTGGCCCCGAGTCTCAAACGGTTGACAGAATCAGGACTAAATATATGGCTTCGAACTTTGGTTCTAGAACCACTTTTTAAATTCAATTAAACCTATGTTTTTTTTAAATTTATTTTCAAGATCTAAATATATAACATTAAAATAAATCATTTAAATAACATGGCACATATTTGAACAAAATAACTTTTAAAATCTTGGGCACTTTTCATGTTTTTACCAGAACTAGTTTAAATTCAAATGACATACGTTTGATGGATATTTTTTTTTTTTTTNAGCTCTTGTAGACCAGGCTGGTCTCGAACTCACAGAGATCCGCCTGCCTCTGCCTCCCAAGTGCTGGGATTAAAGGCGTGCACCACCACCGGCCGGCTATCTTTCCTAAAGTTTTAACATATTATTTGAGGATAGTTTGAAAACATTTATAAAGATCTGCATCAGTAAGTGCTGACATGTTTTCAGGACTCAGACAGCTCTTAGAATACACCCCTGATCCAAGTTTGTATGCTCTCGACATAAAGAAGTTCTCAGAATGCATTTCCAGGCCAGTGTCAACGAAACTTGTTAAATGTGTCTTGTTAAATATGGAAACCCTTTTTCTTGCCTGAGTCTTAATCAGTCAGAAGCTATAGGATAGGACCCAGTAATCTGCTTTTTAATAAGCCCTCCAGGGGATTCTGCTGAACAGTCAAGTCTGGAAACCACTGCTCATTAGATGAAGTTTGAGAAATGATTTTGAAAAGATGTTGTGGTAGGAACCAGAGCACATACATGAGGCACAGCTTCTCCTTTACAGACAAGGAAGGGCAATTCCCTTTCTTCATCATGGGGACTTGGGGTAACAGTTTCCAAGAAACACCCGTCAATAAAAATCAAGTCATTTGGAACACCAAATACAATTTCATATTTTAAGTGTTTCTACTTTAACTTTTGCTATAAAAGAAATACTCCGGCCGGGCGGTGGTGGCGCACACCTTTAATCCCAGCACTCGGGAGGCAGAGACAGGCGGATCTCTGTGAGTTCGAGACCAGCCTGGTCTACAAGAGCTAGTTCCAGGACAGACTCCAAAGCCACAGAGAAACCCTGTCTCGAAAAAACAAAAAAACAAGAAAAAGAAATACTCCGCTGGGGAATACTTTGGAAGTGGGTTTATAGAAGCCTGCTGTTCTAAATCACGACTCTACTAAATCAATACACAGTTTGCCAAGTAATTCTTAAAACTATCTAGATAGAATGCTATGGAGCTGTTTAGACCGTGGTAGAGGTGCGTTGTATTATGCCGTATATTTTGGATCACACTTTTACAGGTAAAAATAGAAATTCTTTCCTATTCACTTTTTAATGAAACAATAAAGGCTCTGTACTCATCTTTGGAATGCATTTTATTTGTTATGGTGTTTTTATTGAAATAAAATAAACCTTAATATACCTCAGGAACATCTCTAAATAATCATTTAAAACAAGACAGAAAGAAATGAATATATTAGACAAGGAAACAGAGCATTAAGGTATAAGAAACAGCAGATATCATAAGGACCAGTGTTTCCCGATTGTTTTCTACCCACAGGAGTAGCCACAACATCGTGGTTTTATAGTTGGCGTGCATCAGAGGCGATTGACTCTTGCCAGAGTGAGGTGAACCATATGTCTGAGTTAATTAGTTCTCTTTGTTCCTCAAATGTTTTTCCTAACTCCTTTGTCATTCTTTTGGCACATTCTTGTCCAACTCCTTCACAGTCATCAAATAGCTGAGAAAAAACATTCTCTAATGAAATCCCGCTTAAACGGCATTTTAAAAAGTATTACTTTTGGAAAAACATCAAACCTGATTGTTTACAAAGTTGCCATCACATAGTTTTGGTTGGTTAAAGTGAACAAATAAAGTTAATTTTGCTTGTATTTTTACAGTTGTTTTGAGAGAACATTAAATATCCCAGGGTGGCCTTGAACTCACTAGGAAGTCAAGGTAGAATTTGAACTTCTGATCTTCCTTCTTCCCTCCTGCATGCCAAGATCACAAATGTAACACTACATCCATATTATTCATGATGAGATCATACTCAGGGCTTTATGCATGTTAGACATGTACTCTACCAAATGAATTGCATGCCTAATCAACCCTAATAAACAATAACAGAATTGTAATTAGTGTGGACAGCATCACACTTTTCCAAACTAGCTTAGTTTGTGCAAATATGGATTTAAGATTTTTGAATCTTAAATATGAAACCAACTTATTTCATGATGAACAGCATAAGAAGCCATCTACTTATAATATTTTCATTAGACCTACTACATAATATAAAAAAAAATCACGGGAGCGATTCACAAAACTAGACCCAAAGGACACTACTGTGCAGGAAATCTCGGAGGGTCCTCAGAATCCCAGAATAACCCAGTCCACTTCCTAACTTTGAGACCCTGGAGAAAATTATTAATGTGTAAACTGTTTATCCTCATCTATTGAATGAGAGGAAGATTGTGTCCTTCCGTTGGGTGACAAGACTGCATAAAGACTTTTAAGCACATTTAGAAAGACGTGATGCATTGTGTGGTGTACAAGTATTGATGTCTATTTAGCTTTCAGTATGGAACTGAAGCCCAAGAGAAGCAGCTTACCGAGCCAATAGGATATTTTGGCTCCTGCTCTCGGAGGTTTTAGTATATGAATGGTTGGCCTTGGTGCTTTGGGGCTGTAGTGTAGTGGAACACCAGTTTAAAGCAAAGAATAAATTGGTGTAGGCTGTTTTGTCTAAAAAAGTTGAAATATTTTGGAAGCATTCAATTTCCTTAGCTGTAGGAGGAGTGTCTACCGCTGTCTATTTAAACAAAGCATGCTGGCATGGTTTCCTTACTACTGAATTGTTGTATGTGGGGGAGAGGTGTAGGTGGTATGTTCCCGGCACCCAACTCCCAGCCCCCAGCCGCCAGCCCACTCAGCCGCTGGTTGCTTGCTTATGCCCGAAATAACTACATGATAATTATATTCATTTAAATACTGCCTTGCCCATTATCTCTAGCCTTTTCTTGGCTAGCCCTCACATCATACACTAACCCATTATAAAAGTCTGTATGTCACCACGAGGTGGTGACTTACCAGAAAAGTCTAACCTGCATCCATCTGCAGCGGGGGCCTCATGGCGACTCTCCCACTTCCTTTCTCTCTCACCGCCTTCCACTCTGTCTACTCCGCCCACCTAAGGGCTGTGTCCTATCTTACAGGCCAGGCATCCTTTTTATTTAACCAATCAAAGCACAGAAATACAGAAGAACCCTCCTACTCCACTGAATGGGTCTTGAGACCCTTTAGATAACTGTTGGCTACTAGGGCCATGGTTACACTTTTATGGATATGCTGTCATGGTGGTCAGTGTTGCGACTGGCAGATATCACGGCTGGTTAGGATTATCAGTTCCTTCTCCCCTCCAAGGACTGTGAAGACTTGTTCGCAGGGAGGAGGCTTTCAGATTAGATCCAGCGTGGCTACTCCAAGTCCTCTGTCTGAAGTATATAGTGTCTTTAGTCATAGGCGCTTACTTTCAGCCTCTGGGAGACAAAGGTAAGAGCCATAGCTTATACTGTCGTCTCAGGCCTGATTCTGGGGCTTTGTTAGATAGATATGGGTTTGGGGTGAACATTCTCAGTCCAAGAGAGATAAATTTATTTAAAATATACAAGACCATTTATATATATTACATAAAATTCTCTAAATGAAAATGAGTATGATTCATGATGTGTTCTTCAAACACCCTGAGTGACGAGTGTCTTAAACTTACTATATGTAAAGTACTCAAAAGCTACATCTGGTTTCTGGCTACCACACTGACCAGTGCGGTTTTAGAAGAAAAGATAAATATTATTACTCGATAGACCATGCTTATGTATACAGATAGAAAAAATAATATTGCTACATCCTGAGGATCCTGCCTGCATCACGTTATGTCCAGTGTCTGCTCCAAACAAGAGGTAAGTTTGTTTCTCTTTTCCTCCTAATACCATTGTTAATGGCCTTTTCATTGACAGTTTGAGTGCGTGCACAATAAGGCAAATCATGTCTTCTAAGTGAAGCTTTAAGGATAATCACTTATTTACCATTTTATATATAATTGGTTTTGCATTTTGAATTAAAATCAGAAGACTCACAGGAACAGAATTGTACACTGAACAAAGACTTACAAAACCAAAATCTCCCAATCAAAGCAGAGGCCCATCTGCCATAAACTCGTTAGTAACTAACCCCTCTTCCATTAAAGGAGTCTTCAAAATAAGAATCTCATCCCATGAGTACTGTCATTCATGTGCCCTGGTGTCTCTCCTGACTGTCTCTCCTTACTGTTGTTTCTCCTGACTGTGACTCTCTTGACTGTCACTCCTGACTGTGTCACTCATGTGCCCTGGTGTCTCTCCTGGCTGTGTCTCTCCTGACTGTCTCTCCTGACTGTTGTCATTCCTGACTGTGACTCTCTTGACTGTCACTTCTGACTGTGTCACTCATGTGCCCTGGTGTCTCTCCTGACTGTTGTCGTTCCTGACCGTGACTCTCTTGACTGTCACTCCTGACTGTGTCACTCATGTGCCCTGGTGTCTCTCCTGACTGTTGTCTCTCCTGAGTGTGACTCTCTTGACTGTCACTTCTGACTGTGTCACTCATGTACCCCGGTGTCTCTCCTGACTGGGTCACTCCCAAGTGTATTACTCTGTGATCTACCTTATCCCTTTGCTTTGGAATAACCGTCTTTGCTCTCTGCAGTATTATGTATTTATTTCATTTCCTTTAACAGGATGCCAGGAACGGGGAAACACCTGGCCTCCATCCCAACCACTAATAATAGACTCACAGATTTTTCACATTTTCAAAGCCATATTACTTTAATTTGTTAAAATAATGATAGTGAAAAAGCAATGGACCCTTGGCCTGTTTTCCATTAAAAGACTAGAAGTTAATATAGTGAGAATCACAAATATCTTTTAAAATGTGTTTGTGTCGAAAAAAGCTATTTGAAGAAATAACATTGATGTCTGCACTTCTTGTGCTATACTAATTTGCCACCTATAGAAGTAACCCCTGGTTTTCCATGTGTGAAACTATTGATGATGATATGAAATTATTATTGAGACAGTCTTGCCTCGTAGCTGAGATTGGAATCAATGTTCATTCTCTGATATTCTAGGCAATTTCAGCTGTCTTACTTCTTTTCCTGTTACTGTGGTCAAATGCTCTGACAAAAGCAGCTGACAGGGAAGAGGGTTTGTCTCTGCTCCCAGTTCAGTGCACACCCCATAACTTTTTGGGAGACGTCACAGTGGCTGGTCTCACTGAACTGTCGGTAAGGAAGCAGAAAGCAACAGACGAACACATGCTATAGCTCAGGTCAAAGAATTCAGGATGCTCCTGTCACAGGAAGAGTCCCACCCACAGCTCAAACAAGGCTTCCACGAAAATGAAATACTCAAGATAACCTCCACAGGCATGTTCCAATACCCGCCTCCCAGGCTGTGTCAAGTTACAATCATCACAGACACCGCATTCTTGTAAGAGTAAATTTCTAGAAATTTTTTACTTTATTTAAACAATGTAGTCATGAATAGATATCTTCCTCAAATTAGGAACAATAATACTAACAAAAGGGGCTAGAGCTATGGAAATATCTTTAGACATGTTTGGGTTCACACAGGAGATGGCTTATTGAAGGGGAAAGAAGTATATACTGTATCTATAGAAGGACTTGGATGGGCTATCTCTAGCAGTTGACAAAATGAGTGTCCTCCATGATTATCTCCCTCATGTAAACCTAATTTCTATATGTGGAGCTTCAAAAGACATGCCTTAAATGCTTAAAATTAAATATATTTAATGTCTTGAATTTCTAGAAAATATAACGCCTCAAGAAAAAAATCTCTACACACCCAGGTTTTGGATTTTCTCACATTTAACATCATTTGATTAACAGGCTATACTTTGAAAGCAGAAAATTTATGGCCAGAGAGATGGTTATGTGGGTAAGGATGCTTGCTGGCAAGCCTGATGACCTGAATTCGATCCTCAGAGATCCACATGGGATCCTCTGATCTCTACACATTCTCGGTGGCTCAGGTAGGTTTGTACACACACAAGCTTGCGTTCATAAATAATAAATAAATGCAAAAATATTCAAGTCAAAATTTTATAATTTATAGTGCTTAAAACTGAGTGTGGCATTAAGACAAATGTACCAAACGCATTAAGCAGTGTATGTCCTGATTGTACTTCATAGGATTCATGTCTATTTGCCTCGGAGTTCAGAAACTTGTCACCCTAACATAATCTTTGTGTGCTCCTGACCACTTTCCCTCTTAAAAAGAAAAGACAGCATAAGACTAAATCACCAACCATTCTTAACCATCCTTATAAACATCCACCATGATAAATTATTTATATGCTCCTAAAGCTAATTATTAAGAAAAGCATACTAGCATACTCTCATGACTCCAGTATTTCAGTTACAGTTACAGTTGTATCATAATTATTTTACTACCAGAAGTCTTTAAATTTACCTGAAATGACGTTAGGACCTTGTTCATTACTAGATGTCATTTTAAGGTCTCATAAAGAAGTGACATTCTGAAATTAGACAGCCATTCCCCACAGGAGGAGAATTGGCTATTTTGGATTTATCGAAGTGGAGTAATTGAAGATTACATGGCACAAAATTCTCTTTTCCAACAGTTTTCAGCAATAAAAAATGTTAAAATTGTTTTGTAATTTACTCTCTTTCAATCCTCTCTTCTGTGATGTTTGCTGAGCGCCGGGGAAGGGGGGGGTTCTGCTTCAAATGTCCTGTTCAGAGCTCAGGGGGTAGTTATCATTTATTCTCAGTCCTTCTGTAACCATGTGTCTCTGCACACTAGGAATAGGCCTTGGGTCTCCCCCACCTCCCCCAAAAATGATCACACAATCCAAAGGGTTCCACAAGGCAAAGGTTTTAGTTTTGCAGAGAGGGCATGGCCACACCAAATTAGCCAGACAAGCACGCCAATGATGCAGCCATGTCAGGTCAACCAGGCGAGCACTCAGTGATTTCCATTAGGGGCGTAGCCGTGCCAGGTCAGCCAGGCTCGGACACCAGCACTTCCCACTGAGTTTTTATTCCTAACTGATCAGCTGTACTTTTCATTCTTATGTGATCAGCCCATGCGAAGTAGTACAGCTGACAGTTACTGCAAATGTGAGGATATCCTGGAACCTGGTGAGCATGCTCAATTGTGAGGATCTACTGGAACCTGGTGAGCATGCTCAATTGTGAGGATCTACTGGAACCTGGAGAACATCATATTCAATTGTGAGGATCTACTGGAACCTGGAAAACATCATATTCGATTGTGAGGATCTACTGGAACCTGGAGAACATCATATCCAATTGTGAGGATCTACTGGAACGTAGAGAAGATATTTTGATTTCAAGAAGTGCTTACTCTAGAGCAATTTGAACTTATGCCAAACATTTTCTTTATAAACATCTTTTTTTTTAATCATGCTGTAAAAATAACTTTATATTTTTAAATGAAGGTTTTGTAACAGACTTTCTTGGACTGCCACTCCCAAAACCATGAGAAGGAAACAATATTCATTATGAATGGTCAGCCTTAGCTTGGACTTGTTTCTAGCTAGCTTTTTTGGTTTTTTTTTAAATATTTATTTATTTATTATGTATACAATATTCTGTCTGTGTGTATGCCTGCAGGCCAGAAGAGGGCACCAGACCTCATTACAGATGGTTGTGAGCCACCATGTGGTTGCTGGGAATTGAACTCA
>JAQHUG010000268.1:2125796-2139401 GCA_028555095.1 Dicrostonyx torquatus | reverse complement strand
ACTTAATCTATAAGCATGCACATCTTCTTAGACCGAGATGGAGGGAGGAGGGCCTTGGGCTTCCCATAGGGCAGGGTATCCTGCCCCATCTTAAGGAAGCAGAGGGAGGGCGGTGGGGTGGGGAGGGAGCGGGAGGGCCGGGAACAAGGGGAGCAAATGTAAAATTTTCCTGTAATAAAAAAAAATTAAAAAAAAAACTGTCTCAATGTCTTTATTCTCTTCTCTTCACTAATTTAGGATTTGAAGAGTTGACAATGTATAAAGCAAAACTGCTAAAATACAGTTATTTTAAAAGAAGTGTGACATCCAGACAAAATCAAGTAATTTCAGAGAAGGACAAATGTACTATGTGGTTGGTTTATTTGAATGTTGTCTTGACCCAGGTTTGAGGCTTCCTCTGGAGGCGGCTCAGTTCCTACTTGAATAGCTAATGAAGTCTCAACCATTTCCCTCCTAAAGCTCCCAGCCTCAGGATTCAACTAAAGATTTAGTGGCCTGGGGACAGATAGCAGGTTTGTCTCCGGAGAATCTTCACACTGTGGATCCTACGAAGTCACCCAAGGGAGGCCGTGGAAGCTAGCATGATCTTGGGAACTCTACCACACAGGTCCTTTCTAAGCTCCTCTAATCCGGTTTCCTCTCGTGTTGCTCCAAGCACAACTCCTTCTGTGCGGCATCCTGACTACCCTTCCTCAGTGTTTCCGAGGTCTGGCCTTGGATCTCCACGTCACCGTGGCTCCTGTGCCCCACTGTGAGCAAACAAACACAAGCAAACATCTTTAAATAACATGGGAAGGCAAACCAAATGTTTGGAAACTGGATTAATTGCACTTAACATTTTTACCATAAATACTGTTTATATGATTACTTTAGGTATCTCTGTTCTGTGTCTATATAAAATGTATTATATCATCTTGGATTCATGCCCTTAGTAAGTGATCATATTTAATCTAGATTTTTTGTCACCTCAAGCCTATGCTCATTCATTCAAGTTTACATTTATATAAATTATGTGTTTTCAAATCAGATAACATAATGAAACACCTAGAATCAAGTAAATGAGCAATTGCAAAATCTAAATTTATGGAAACATTTTTTTAAATTTAAAGAAATTTAACCATGACTAATGAATTAATCATCTCATTATTCAGATACAGAATAAAATAAAGCATAAACCTTAGGGAAAAATTTCTTGCAGACTATCAATACCTCAGTCAAAATAATGTATATTATTATAAATTGCTCTTGGTTATAGCTCTAAAGTATTAGAAGTATAAATCTTCGTCAAAAATTATTCTTACTTAGAAATGAATATCTCAGGTAAATGATTTATGTCTCTGTCTTTCTACTTCAACAACTATCTTAGGATTAAGACCAGAACAGCTTCAAAGCCCCTTCCACTCAGGTAATCCCGCTGTGCCCTGGCCCATGACTCCTGTAACTGTATATATTACTTGGCCAAAAGCTATGAGAGAGGAGAAAGGACAACATATACAGAGCTAATGTTTCTTTCTTTCTACAGCCTATTAATATGTGATTGCTCAAGTGAATATTGAATTATAAAATGGCGTGTTCATGAAAAATGAGGCAAAATGCTGTGAAATATGTGCCGATCGGATATGATAATAACGTGGGAGGGGTAAATGGTCTTTGAGAAGCCTGAAGTTCTAGAAGATTGCTTAAATGTAGTGGAAGAGTAGGCTGGAGTCACGGGAGGCGATGTGTTAGGAAGGAGCATGGCGAGATGGACGTAGTGATGAGAAGGGAACATAGCTCTGTCCTGAAAATAGCTTTCTCAGCGATGGAGTGGGGGAGCCAGAGGCAAAGTGGAAAGACTTAAAATACTAGTGTAGCCGGGCGGTGGTGGCGCACGCCTTTAATCCCAACACTCGGGAGGCAGAGGCAGGCGGATCTCTGTGAGTTCGAGACCAGCCTGGTCTACAAGAGCTAGTTCCAGGAAAGGCTCCAAAGCCACAGAGAAACCCTGTCTCAAAAAACAAACAAACAAACAACAACAACAAAAAAACAAACAAAAAAACAAAACCAAAAAAACCACTATTGTAATCCCTCATAGGAAGGAGGCAGTAGCTTGGGCAGTGGGAGGGATTATGGTCATCCTGGCTATAGTGAACTAGACACATTTATAAAAACCTAAACACAGTGTTGACAGTTATAGAGAAGGCTATTTCTAGTTTCTGGATGTCATAATAACGTGACCAGGGGTACCAGCTGATGGACAATTAATTCTAACCCTGTAATGACCAAATAAAATATATTATTTGTGTCTTTGTCGCTTAAGCACTTTTAATTTTTGGTTCTTTTTAATATTTTCTGAGACAGACCAAGGCAAGATGTTTCTGAATTTAGCATCTTGCATTGGTGTCCCGAGTACTGGAATTATAGGTGTCTGCCACGATGCACGGCTTTACTGTAAAGTGAATGAATACTGGATATTAACATCTGTCTTTTAAGCATCCACAGAAAAACTCAAATTTCTCTTATTGATGTCATTAATAGGTTAATTCAAAAGGTATCATATTTATTGTGTTAAGGATTACAGTTAGTGTCAAAAAAAAATCAAGAGGAAGAAAAATCCAAAACTGGATGTTTTTCTCCATGAAAAAGTCTTCCTGTTGCAGTTTTTTTTGGGAGGGAGGGGGGAGTGGGATTCAAAAGCAACTTGTAAGCATTTCAGTTTCACTATTTGTATCATGCTGTATTTAATTTAATAATTTTTGCGGTCTACTCAATACAGCAGCAACATGAAAAAACTGTTTTTTTTTGTTTGCTATAGGATGGGGAAGCATTAGGGTCAATCTACGACATGGAGATATGAAGCAAGTCTCCATAGAAACCCTCACAGAGTGTTTCTTCTTTGAAGAAGTAGGTCACATAGCTACCCGAGCTACAAGAAAGGGGAGTCAGAGTGCACACACACTGGGGAGGAGACTGTTTTTATAGATATTTGTCACGGGCACATTCTTAGGATGCCAGCAGTCTTCTGTAATTTTTCAAATATTTCTGTGTTTGTGAAACTATAGATTTTGAGATAAGCATATGGATGTGGAGTGGGGGAGTGGGAGTACTAGAACTAGAAAGGTCTACATGGTAATAGGAAGAGAGGAAGGAAGGAAGGAGGAGGGAAGGAAGGAAGGAGGACGGAAGGAAGGAACGAGGAGGGAAGGAAGGAATGAAGGAAGGAAAGAAGGAAGGAAGTGGAGGAAGGAAGGAAGGGGAGGGAGGAAGGAAGGAAGGAAGGAAGAGAGGAAGGAAGGAAGAAAGGAAGGAAGGAAGAGAGGAAGGAAGGAAGGAAGAAAGAGAGGAAGGAAGGAAAGAAGGAAGGAAGAGAGGAAGGAAGGAAGGAAGGAAGGAAGGGGAGAATCAGCTCAGAAGATAAGAGGAACAACACAGAAATCTACTAGCTCATAGGGAAAGTAAAAGATTTAATTAACTAAAAAAACCCTTGACAGGAATGGGCACTGCTGTTCTCAGAGTCCACAGGACCTGCAGTAAAATCTCAGTGCCAGACATTTTTCTATATGTTGCTGGATAGCGAGCCCATAGAGGTTCCCAAAACAGTGGATTTCATTACGTTGCTCATGATCACCAACCAGACCTAAGGGTAAGACACTCCGCTTAAGGCACCACACTCTTGAAGAGTAACACATAAAATCAAGAATGGGTCTGAGAACCTTCATTGTGATGATAAGTGTTCATTGTATTGGGAGGTGCTATACATCCTGGTGGGGAGAAGGGACATTGATTAATTTGGTCTTACCCAGGTGTTAAAACATTGTTCCCACTGGTGCAATCGTGGCATATTTATTTGGGGGATCGTCAGCCACTTTCTGATTGGATTTAAGACATTCTCCATAGGAAGGGATGCGTGTTTGATATTGTAAACCTGGGCAGGACTCTAATTGCAAATGCCACAGTCTCACGAGTACTGCAATTATCACTGATATTAAGGTAAATGGATATATAGACCTGGCACTCAGATGGAGATGGAGAAGAGACACAAACATCTACACATGTTTCAGGCGAGTAAGTATAGCCAGTTAGGGATATCTGGCTTCCACCATCAACTCCGGACTTCCACACACATGCACACACACGCACACACACATGCGCACACACATGCACACACACGCGCACACACACAGATGCACACACATGCACACACATATGCACACACATGCACACACATGCACACACACGCGTGCACACACGCACACACATGCACACACATGCACACACACGCACACACAGATGCACACACACATGCACACAACACGCACACACACAGATGCAAACACACATGCACACACAGATGCACACACACATGCACACACACATGCACACACACAGATGCACTAGTGCAGTCGGTATCAATGAAAGAAACTCACGTATTGTCATAGGAAAAGTAGAAAGCAGAAAGAATTATCAAACAGATGGGAATTTAAATGGACTTAAAAATACAGACAAACCTCAAACCTTCCAGATCAAGACTTGCAAATGGCACTTTGTATACTAGGTGGGAGGGAGGGATGAGAAGAGCTACAATTTTTTGTGCATATAACATTAAGTATTTAGATTGCAGGTATAAATTGTACTGCTGTACGAACCTGTCAGGAGTCGGTTCTCCTCCAGCCCCCATTACCTCACTGGACACGGTGGTTGGCTAAGTTGACAGTGTGGGGCATGGATGTCCTCTTATTAAGTAGGCCATAAGTTTAATTGCATGGCTGTTAGTCACCCCTAGGAAATGAGAGCCAGTATTGCAACTTTTGGAATATCCGGCCATGTTGGTCATTGTGGCTCATGAACCTCACTGCTGAGTAGGGCTTTGATCGTTTCTCCCTTGGAGTTTGACATCTTCCTACAGTATTGTGAGAGTTAGGGCTTGGGGAGGAGGTTTCCATGTCAGATCCGGTTAAATTCTTCAAAGTCCTGTGTCCAAGTAATTGATGTGTTCAGCAATAGGTCTGTACTTACTTTTCTTGGGAACTAGCCAAGGCAAATGACAACAGCATGTGTGTGTGTGTGTGTGTGTGTGTGTATGTGTGTGTATGTGTATGTGTGTGTGTTGTGTATGTGTGTGTATGTGTGTGTGTATGTGTGTGTGTGTTGTGTGTGTATGTTGTGTGTGTATGTATGTGTGTATGTGTGTGTATGTGTGTGTGTGTATGTGTGTATNGTGTGTATGTTGTGTGTGTATGTATGTGTGTATGTGTGTGTATGTGTGTGTGTGTATGTGTGTATGTGTGTGTGTGTGTATGTGTGTGTGTGTGTGTGTGTGTGTGTGTGTGTGTTGTGGGGCAGGGGCTGTTGGACTACTTTGACCAACAACTCCAAAAGAGGTTTCCCAGGCCTGGCACCTTGGTTTTTGTTACATAGCCTGAATAATTTGGAGGAAGCCTGTCACCGAAAATGGCACTTCAATATATATATTAATTTGGTCTTATTCAGGTATTAAACCAAAGTACTCAAACATTTTTCTGCTAGACAGTATGTTCCCACTGGTACAACAGTGGCAGTGGCATGCTCACCATATATATATAATATATATATAAAGTATATATATACATTGTGTGTATATATGTGTGCATATATATACATTACATTAAATATATACACATTACATATAATTTCGAGTAAACACAAAACAATATTATTACCCATTACATTTTTGAACATCCTTAATGTTGATCCACCTCCATCCTTTTCCCCCTCTGTGCCCCCCAACAGTGCTGTTTCCCTTGTTTGTCTTTTCCCATCTCCACCTTCATCACGACAAATGTCGGTGTGGATATAGGAAAGACAGAATATTTACTCACTGTCTTTGAGAGCATAAATTTGTGCAGCTAATATTGAGATCAAGAGGGCGCTTCTCTAAACGCTACATCTGGAACTTATGACTCAGATATAAACCAACACTCGTATATGCCAACCACAGACACACTTACACGGCCATATGCATAGCTACTTTTCTTTACAGTTTTTCAATGGCATAGAATCAGCCTCGCTGTCCATGGCACTGAAAACACTGCATAGAGCTAGGTAACCAAGGCTCAGAAGGATGAGCGTGGTGATGTCCTCTTTCACATATGTATCCCACCCTCTAAACCTAGGGCTCTAGAACAGGAGCTACGAAACTGGGAAGGAGACTGGGTTGGTGAAGACAAGAGCACATAGTGAAAAGAGAAAACCTACTCTGAACGGGTGTATTGGGAAAAGAGACAGGACAGAGTGGGAGGCAGATAGGCCAAAATTATGTATTCTGAAATTGTATATGAAAACATATTACTTTGTAAACTAATCAAAATGAAAATAAAAATATTTTTTAAAAGAAATATTCTGGGAACTGTGGCTTGTACATATCGTCTTAGCATTGCCGAACTTAAAACAGATTAATTATAACACTGAGATTAGCCTGGGCTATTGTGAGTTCCAGGATGGTATGAGCCAGCGTAAGATAATGTCTCAAACAATGACAACAGACACAATGGCTATTTATTAAAAAAAAAGACACATAATTAACCTAAATTACAGTAGCATATGCAAGTCTTACACCTGAATACTTATCATATTCAGGTGGCCATACTTTTAATAATGTAGAAAAGATTTTATTGTCATTCTTCTCTTATTCAACTTTTCACAATATTTCAGGCAATTTAATAAAATGGATGCACAGTAGATAATACCCTCCCTCTATTAACACTTTAATTATTGCCACCATTTTTTCAAGTGCAGCTATTCTTATTCAATTTGTATTTCTAAGAAAATCATCAAAGGTGACAAAAGGCATAACAGTAAAGCTATTTCAAAGTTATTTAGCCCGTATTGATACCATTAGAGATAAAGGTTGTGTGCACTCCTGATAACTGGAAGTAAACCAGTTTCCCCGCTATACGCTGTTCAGTTCAGTGGCACCGTTCCCATCTCGGAATCCCTTATTTTAGTCAAGTTGTGGGCATTTCAAACAGAGCTGAATGCAAATCACTTCAAATATTCGCAACCAGTAATCTTGTCAGTCACCGGCAAGAATGCATTTTGGGGAATGATGCTGTGGAACTTATAAAAGCAATTTTACAGACAGTAAAAAAAAAATTAACTAATTAAAAATGTGATCTGTGTACCTTGTAAAGGTGTTTAGGATGCTGATTCAGGCTTTCTGTTTTAGCTATACCATCAAAGTATTGTATTTTTTTATGTGAAAATAATCTACATTCAATTTCTGAATCCTGAAGTATTCTGGAGCCTCATTTCAAGTTGTTAAATTTAGAAAAATACTTTCTAGCTGGGCAGTGGTGGCGTACACCTTTAATCCCAGCACTTGGGAGGCAGAGGCAGGCGGATCTCTGTGAGTTCGAGACCAGCCTGGTCTACAAGAGCTAGTTCCAGGACAGGCTCCAAAGCCACAGAGAAACCCTGTCTCGAAAAACCAAAAAAAAAGAAAGAAAAAAAAAAAGAAAGAAAAATACTTTCTAGGGTTCACTGTTCTGAACTAATGGCCTACAAGGACTCTATCCGAACAGGCAGCATCAAAATGGAGTTATTTGCAACATTGTTCTACTTATCAAATAGAAGCCTCAGACCATGATACAGATAAAAGTTAATTTGCCCAAATGAGCCTATCTCAGTTATGATAATGAATTTCTTTCTGTCTCTACTGCACCTGAAAAAGTAATCTGAGGGACCCAATGTTGACCAGGACTTTTCTAGTTTTCTAAAATCCTATCTTCCCGCCTTCCCTTATAAAAGTTTTGCTTGACCTATTTTTCCAAATTAACAAGCAACTTAAATATGCTTTCTGTGTCACATGCTGTTTCTGTATGTTACGTAACTTTCAAAGCAAAGTCAATACCCAGAATGATCACCTGGAAATTTGTGATTTTCTTTGGCATTTACCAGCTGTGGGAACTGGGCAGGATGGAAACCCCAACAAACAGGCCCTCATGTTACACTCTCTTCTGTTACCTTACTCAAGCAATTCCTCATTGGCAGGATAAAGTGTATGTCTCCTGGATGATTCTAGATCTTGTTAATTTGAAAATTGGTATTAACCATTGCATGGTCTCTCCCAAAGTTTCCTTTTATATGCTTTCTTTTAGCTGTTTCTTCTCCTTACTAAATCTATTCCCTTCTCCCAAGTATTTCCTTAACATAGTTGGCAAGGAAAACTGCTTATTATTTTTAGAAAGAAAGCCTCTGTAGCTCTGATCTGAACAACATCTGTAAACATCTGACTTCCATAATCTTTAAAAGTACAAAGAATACAAAGACAGAAGCAGGTGAAGAAACTGAAGAATTAAGACTCCAGGATTAACACAGTAAAAACGGAAATCTTACCAAAAACAATCTCTAAATTCAGAGCAATTTTCATTAAAATTCCAACATAATTCTTTACAGACCTTGAAAGAAAAATACACAACTTCATATGGAAAACAAAAAAATGCAGGATAACTAAAAGTACCTTGTACAACAAAAGAAACTTTAGAAGTATCACCATCCCTGTTTTGAAGCTGTACTATGGAACAATGGTAATAAAAAACCACATGGTATTTTCATAAAAGCAGAAAGGTGGATCAATTAAATCAAACTGAAAACCCAGACATACATTAGAAATGCAAATCAGAACAACTCTGAGATTCCATCTTAAACCTGTAAGAATGGCCAAGAAAAAAACACTGACGACAACTTATGCTGGGGAGGTTGTAGGGAAAAGGGAACATGCCTGCATTGCTGGCGGGAATGCAAGCTGGTACAGCACCTTTGGATATCAGTGTGGCGATTTCTCAGAAAATTAGGAAACAACCTTTCTCAAGACCCAGTAATACCACTTTTGGGTGTATATCCAAAGGATGCTCAATCGTGCCACAAAGACATGTGCTCAATTATGTTCATATCAGCTTCTTTTGTCATAGCCAGAACCTGAAAACAATCTAAATGCCCCTCAACCCAAGAATGGATAAGGAAAATGTGGTACATTTACACAAATATTATTTTGAGTGAGGTAACCCAGACACAGAAAGACAATTATCACATGTACTCACTCATAGTGGTTTTTAAACATAAAGCAAAGGAAACCAGCCTACAAACCACAATCCCAGAGAACTTAGACAACACTGCGGACACTAAGAGAGACTTACATAGATCTAATCTACATGGGAGTAGAAAGTATAAAAAGACAAGCTCTCCTGAGTAAATTGGGAGCATGGGGACCTTGGGGGAGGATTGAAGAGAGAAGGGGAGAGGCAGGGAGGGGAGCAGAGAAAAAGTAGAGTTCAATAAATCAATAAAAAAAAGAAAACCCAGACATAAATCCACTCACATGTGAATACCTGATTTTTGACAAAGAAGCCAACCCTTGAGCCTATGGCTTACTGGTAAGGTTCTGGCAGTGTCTTTCTCCTTTAGCCACTATATGGCATCTCTCTGACTCTGTCTACTCTCTATATCTCTTCCAGCCTGACTATAGTCTGCCCTGCCATAGGCCCAATGAGCTTTATTCATTAACCAATAAGAGTAACACATATACAGAAGTACATCCCACATCGGACTATGGTAAAGTCCACAGACCCAGTAAGACTAGGCAAATACAAGGTTCATATTGTGAAGCATGGATCTCCTTGGGAAGGGGAGTAGAAGAGATTTCATACGTGAACTGAGAGCAAGTGGAGATGTAAACACGAGTGATCAGGTTGCCAGGTGGGGTGGGGTGGAGCGTCCTGAGATAAATTACTGGAAAGGGGGGTGGGCATTTCTGAGTCCGGTAAAAAACTGGTGCAAGGGAACCCCACAGGAATCTACAAGAAAGACTCCACCTAAGACCCCTAGCAATAGCGGGTATGTAACCTGAACTGGCCTTCCCCTGTAACCAGATTGGTGCTTAGCTGAGTTGTTATCAGAGAGGCTTCATCAGGCAACTGATGGGAACAGGTGCAGACCCACAGCAAAAGATTAGGCGGAGCTCGGAGAATCCTGCAGAACAGGGTGAGAAAGGAATGCAGGATCCAGAGAGGTCAAGGACACCACAGGAAAACTCACAGAATCAACTAACTGGTGCTCAAAGAGACTGAACCTACAACCAGGGAGCCTGGGTGGGGCTGACCTAGGCCCTCTGAAACATTATTGTTAAAATACAAAATACACTTAGAAACAACTTGAGTCTCCTCAAGTTTCTCTACACTTAAGACTCAATAAGGTATAATTTCAACCTCTGTTTGCTTCCGACAAACTTTATGTGATTGATGTTAGTCCTTCGTTGCACTCCTGCAGATATGCGTGCATATTATATTCATTTCAACCTTATCCTTTATTTTATTGTTAAACTCTTTTTAAATAGTTTTCATCTCCTAACATATGAACCTTGAAAGTGACTTGTTTTGCCTTTACGGCAGATATGACCTTCTTTCTGAAACCTTTCCGAGTGCTAGAGACAGAAATATTTCTTCACTCAATGCCTAGCAACCTCCATTAATCTTAAAATAAAATTTAATCCGTTCTGTTTTCCTTGAATGTTTTATTCCTCCTCATGGAAAAGAAAGGTACTTAGAGAGAACGGAATGTCATGGGCACGCGAAAGGCATCACTGACCTGGATCCCGAAAGCACAGGAACTGAACGCACACCGCCTAAGGATTGGATCGTGAGTATCAGAGAGTCTGGTACAGTTGTGGCAAAAGCATTTTTGTCACCTGCCAATAGGACAAGCGGGAGGACCAGGATGTCTAATTAATGCTCTCCTTGGATTGTGTGGTAGGTGCTCCTACAGGGGACATCACTGAAGGCTCACACAAGCCATGATGTCACGCAGAGCTTTCCCCAGGTGGCTTCACAGACAGCCCTCGACAAAGTCACATCTTCAAGTAAACTGGTGTGACATGCACTTAACCAGTTGAAAATTCCCAGAAGTGAGCAATGGAACATTTAACAGATTTTTTTTTTTTTTTTAGTAAAAGAAATTCTGGCTGAATTAATGTCAAGAGTAAGTTCTAGAACTTGAGAGCTCCTTAGCAAGGGTGTTTACAAATGCATGAGAGTTTATAATCATGGTCCTGTATGATTATTATTACTCTCTACTTAAAGTGAAGAGAACTGAACATGGAAATATGCAAAAGACATACCATTTAACTACTTAAAAATAATTAGAAAATCACGAACTACTTTAAATATTTGACTAGAGGAACAATTCAATAAAAAAGAATAGACTAAAATAATGCAATGTCTTTTTATGGGAGGAAAACATAATCATTTTTATTGTTTCATCTAGATGCTAATAAAGGTAATTTTTCCACTCACGGGAGACTTCTGTTTAAATGCTAATTGTACAATTTACTTTTGACTAATAGAAACTGATGACTTATTATGGTTAATAATAAGTCAATTAACAAGAAACATCAGTTTGAATGCTAAATTTCAACCAACCATCTTATGGCTTATGCACATAGAGTTCCCCGAAGATTTATTACGGGTATTGCTTTGCTTTTAACTCTTGAAATGCATCAAAGCGCCTACTTAATTCCAACTTTTTAAAAGATATTTATATACCAGAAATCAGTGCTGCAAGTAGTCATATAATTGGATAAGTTAAATCGTTTCTTATAAGGAATCCCACTTAAATTTAAAATATTTTGTGTTTTTGTCTCATGGGTATTATAAATAAATATAAAGACTTTATTTCTAAATTATAAATTTTATCTAAATTGTGTATTTGTTTATTTGTTTTGTGGTACTATAGATTGATCTAAATTCAAGAAATGCTAGTTAATTCTTGCACCTTTATTTTTTATGCCTAGACACCAACATATAATTTTAGAAATTGCTTGTCTTTAGGAGTGTGCCTAAATACAAATTAATACAGGGGTAGAAATAAAATGAGTGTTGTAACATTTTTTTAATAACAGAAAAATGAAAGTTTTGCTTCAAGTAAATTATTTTATAAAAAGGAGTCAGGTGACTATAAAAGTGAATCGATTGCCTAGAATTCTTAGCAATAGAAAGACAATCAACACGCCTCTCACTGGAGAGTCTGCCTGTGTTTCCAGATCTAAGGCAGCCATGAAGATTGTCACAAAAGGGATTTATTAGCCTTGTTTCAAACAGCTTCACTGCAAATGTCTCCTTTTCTCTTCTCCACTGTCAGATATCTGCCTTTGCCCTCCTTTTATTTATTTCTCATCATACTAGAATGCCCATAGCTTTTATTTACTGCAACCCTCCTCTAGGTCACTTATTCGTAGATCTGTCTTTACTATGTAAAAAGCTAGCTTCCTATTCATTCCTTTACAATTGAACTTGAATGTCCTGTTTCACATGCAAACAATATTATGGACAAGACTAGGATCGACTGTTGAAGTAGCTCGTCTATCCCTCCTCTCATTGGAAAACAGTTGTCAGAGGGAAAGTAAAATGTCCTCTGCATGCTTAGAGGAAAAAATTGCCCAAGGCAATGGCTTTTAGATTGGTTATCAGGATAAGGAGGAAAAGACAGTGACCAGATTTGTTATCAACATAAGGAAGGAGAAAAAGCCGGGCAGTGGTGGCGCGCGCCTTTAATCCCAGCACTCGGGAGGCAGAGGCAGGCGGATCTCTGTGAGTTCGAGACCAGCGTGGTCTACAAGAGCTAGTTCCAGGACAGGCTCCAAAGCCACAGAGAAACCCTGTCTCAAAAAACCAAAAAAAAAAAAAAAAAAAAAAAGATAAGGAGGGAGGACAGTGATCAGTTTGGCTATCAATGATAACAAGAGGAGGATCCTAATCCTTTCAGGAAATGACTTCCCAATTTGACACAGGACACACTGAGGCTCAGGGAAGGTTAAAGTTCTCCCTCTGTCTAGATTGTGCTTTTGTGAGAATTTAGGTAGCTCCCTTTTTCTGTTCTATTAAGCTGAACTTGAGTCCTTCACACTTGACTTTTATGGGCAGATTTTTTTTTAACCTAAAGCCTGTGTGTGTGTGTGTGTGTGTGTGTGTGTGTGTGTGTGTGTGTGTCTTGAGAATGTGTAAAATGTGCTTTGGTCACATTCACTAGCTCCTAATTCTTCCTAGTTTCACCTTCTTTTCCCTTCCCACAAACATACATAAATGTGTACATATATACAGACTTGCATATATGTGTATGATATATATATATATCACATATATGTATATATACATATATCATATACATATAATATAAATATATGTGTATATATGTCATACACATATATATCATACACACATATATCATACACATATAATATAAATATATGATGTATATAATATAAATTATATATATATATATATAATTTCCTATCAGTATCATTGTCAACTTACCCTGTAAAATGTTCTTGATCTTGAGTCTATTCCCTGGGTTCTTGCAGGGGCTACACTCTACAGAAAAGTCATCCTTCTTCTTCCAGTGTAAGGGCCCGTCGCCCTGACATAGAAGTTTAAGCTTTTCCCCAGATGTGCTCGGAGACGCATAGAAAGAAACCAAAGCTTCACACCATCACAGTTTAAAAAGGCTTTGTATTTATTCTATTTGCCTAAATTCCCTTTGCTTCCTAAGGCTTCCTAGTGACCATTTCTTCTCCCTTATTCCTTGCTATTTCTTTTTCTC
>JAQHUG010000268.1:2103601-2125607 GCA_028555095.1 Dicrostonyx torquatus | reverse complement strand
GCCCTCTGCATTCACACCTTAGCTAGGAGAGATAGCTGCTTTCCTGGGGCAATTTACAACTTGAATCAGAAGCTGAAACCAAAACTTTGCCATTGTTATTCTAATTAGTTGCCTTCCACAGTAAGCCCTGCAAGGCTTCCTTGGTCTGGCGACTACCACATTCCAGCACAATTGCTCCTGCTCCTAGGCTAGGGCAGAAGTTCCCCGTTCCCCTCCCTGGGATTTGATTCCCCTACAAAGTGTCAAGCCTTACAAATTCTACGCTTCTGAGTTCATGTGCACAGCTGCCCTGCTGTATGCAGAAGACAGACTCCTTGTCATTCCACTGCCTCTGCCTCTTACACTCTCTGCCCCTCTTCTGGATATGTACTTTGAATGTGTTTGCTTTAGAACTGCTACTGTAATCTATCCTAATGGTGTGATATTCCATGCCTACTAGCGAGTCATTGCTTAAATTAGTCAAAGTTAGTTCTCTGGCTTTCCTAAGTTCCCTGGTGCAAACATCTTTATAACTATATGTGCGTATTCTAAAATCTAGGAAGACAGAAATGATGCATTATTACACAAAAACACCAATGTGTCTTAGCAATCCTTATGGAGACAGAGTTTCTAAAACTTTTTTCATAGCAGGGTACATATGTGCTGATTATTGACAATCAATATATATACAGCAGAATAAAAGGGAGGTGGTCCATTGAAAACAGTCAGTGTGGGTGAACCCCGTGCACAGACCGGCTCTAGAGATTATAATGTTCAATTTACCTTGCAGTGTTTGAGAGGAACATAATGTTCTCTTAAATAATCTTCATCAAGCTATTCTTGATAACATTTTACGGCTCATAATTCCATATTTTGTGTTTTACTATTTAATATTAACACATGAAACTATGCTATTTGTGCACTTTTGTTGGATATTTTTAGTAAGCTTCTTGCTGCCTTCTTCCATTTCTCTGTCTTCTTAGAAATAAAGAAATATAAGAAAGTTTCTCATTAGTGGCATAAAAGCAGCATGGATAAGTTCAGAACCAAATAATAATTTACTATGCATGTTTGATTATCAGTTTGAGATTGAGAGAAGGGGAGAGAAAAGGAGAGTTTGGACCAGCTGGCTCTAAGGTTTAAAGCTTCACTTCATAGTATCTTTATTTTTCATGAATTACTTAATTTAATTGAAATGTGAAGTGGTAGCCTGCTTCCTCTCAACTACAGGAATGTCCAGGTATAAGCAATACGTTTTCCCCACTATGTGACTTTTACAGAGCACAGCCAATTGTAATAAAAAGGACAAAGGTGAAAATTGTATTCAACATGATCTTACTTTATATAAAGTATGTCTTGGATAAAAGAAATAAGGTTCACATTTAGAAATTTTTAGATATTAATTTAAAATAGAGAAATTTTTTCAGTTGAAATAGTATCACGCAATATGAACAGTTTTATCACCTTAGGAAAAATTTATTGTACTATTTTGATTTCTAGAAATTCCAGGGAAAATAAAAAATTTATTCTTACCAATCAACTCAATCATAAAATAAAGTGTTGTATATTTGCTTGAACTATGAATTTGCTTTATGGGTCAAAGGGATTGTGACTATATAAATAGTAAACAAATGTTATTGATTTTAAATCTAACTACCCCTTTTTATATAAAATCTTATTTGACTGATTCCCTGACACGCATATTTATGTCTCTTAATATTCTTTTAAATTAATTTATAATGTGACCACTAGAGCCAGGTACAGAATTGCAAATTGCTTATTAATTATTATTAGACATGTGCGTGTATGTATGTTCGTGTGTGTGTGCGTGCGTGCGTGCGTGTGTGTGTGAAATCCCTGTATTCGTGTGGGCATGTACCTACCATTGTGTACACGTGGACGTCAAAGAATAACTTTTGGGGCGAGGATCTCTTTTATAACCATGGACTCTGGGGATCAAACTCAAGTACTCATGCCTGTGCAGCAAGCCCGTTTACCCAGTGAGCCTTTTCAGTGGTTCCATTCAGGGTTAAGTATTACAGAAAATTAAGAGGCTTCAAATATCACCAATTTGTCTTTATTCTTTCAGCTTTATAGTCCTTTACAAACGTGTTTTATCATTTAAATTTTCTATAGCAAACTATCAAAATCATGCATTTCAATAGTAACAAGCATTTGTTTCAACAAAGGGGCAAATGTAGCAATAACTATTTTTCCCGAATCAGCATAAATAATTGGAATGAAACCTTAATTATTTTATAAGAAAAAGGGACATGAGCTGGGAGCGTGTGAAGCAAAACAGAACCGTGTCACAGCAAAGGGCATCTCATTTCATATCCGAGTGAATCATTGGCTCCGTCACAAGTCGCTAACATCAAGACAATACCTAACATTGTAACCAAAACGAAGATGCTTGACAAGTTCTCTCCATGACAAACAGTTTTATTTCTGAATCATTCCATAGGTTTAGCAAAGTGCGCACACTTAGCTGAGTTTAGCTGTATCTGTCGGAGCACTGGAAATAAATATCAGGAACTGCACTAAGAACAGCTGAAGATTCTGACTGAAGAGATAAAAGCAGAATGTGCCCAACATTCAGGACAATGAAGACAGCAGAGTTCAAAGGAAATAGGAGCTAAGTAAAGCTGAGAGCAGTTTCCAGAAGGAATGGGAAATGATAATACTGAAGCAACAAAAGAAAGGAAGATAGATACCAAAAATAATTTATCAAACTAGGAAGCCACAGGTCATGTGAACTCACTACTTTTGAATACATTCATTAATGCACACATTTATTTCTTTACTCATGTATTTGATGTAGTTTATGCAATAAATATTTGTGAAGATGAAGTATCATAAATTATTCTAGGTCCTTAGGAATAAAAAAAGGAATAAATTAAAATCCATCGATCTCAACGAGTTACGCTTAAATTCTAATTTAGGATATAAATGCAATGAACAAATAATGAAATATTGGTTCTAAAAGGAGATGATTAGCACGGTGGGAAGACAGGGAGTGAGAGGCTATGCTAATGAACTTTTCTTAAAATCTTCCTATACAAGGACGTGAGCAGTCTCTCAGATTTAGACATGCAAAGTAAGAACTTCTCAGACAGAGGAAAAAGGTGACCGAAGGGACAATATATGGATCACTGTACAGTTCCCTGGCAAGATGGGAAGCTAACCAGGGCTGATGGTCATCACAGTTCATTTTGTACTGGACCTCAAAGTACACATATCTGAATCAATTGAGATTACAACTGAAGGTGTATTGGCTAGAGGAACCTCACATGGATTATCGGGGGGAAAGTGGTTGTTCTATAGGTCATAGAATATATAGCTCTTCTGCATGTATTGACTATTTGGGAACCTATTCTATATGGATGCACATCTTCCTAGACCGAGATGGAGGAGGGAGGGCCTTGGGCTTCCCATAGGGCAGGGTATCCTGCCCCATCTTAAGGAAGCAGGGGGAGGGTGGTGAGGTAGTGGGGGAGCGGGAGGACCGCAAACAAGGGGAGTAAATGTAAATTTTTCTTTTAACAATAAAAAAAAGGGAAAAAAAAGAAAAAAAAACTTAAGACAAGTTTGACACACTTCTGATCATAAAACAACCATTGTGTGGAATGTTTATCAAAGATTATTTGACATGAGTAACAGGACAAAAGGTTAGAAATAAAGTTTGAAAGCTCAGAGAAAGAAATATCTTACTAATGTACAGTGTAAGAAAAGGCTACATTCCAAGAAGGAAGTGTATTTTACACCATGAGACACAGCATGGGGTCTCAAACTCTGTTAGCTACCTTTTTCTGCCTTGGAAAACACCACAATTAAAATTACCATAACGTTTGTTTGGTTCCATGGTTCAAGTGGAAGATTCTTTTTTTTTTAAAAAAATATTTATTTATTATGTATACAATATTCTGTCTGTGTGTATGCCTGAAGGCCAGAAGAGGGCACCTGACCTCATTACAGATGGTTTTGAGCCACCATGTGGTTGCTGGGAATTGAACTCATGACCTTTGGAAGAGCAGGTAATGTTCTTAACCGCTGAGCCATCTCTCCAGCCCCTCAAGTGGGAGATTCTAAGACAGCAGGGAGGGACAGCAACAGGAGGCTACAACCGGAAGCTGAGAGACCACGTCTTCAGTCCCAGGGGAGGAGCCAAGGCGATCCCAGTGACGGAGTTCCTCTGGCAAGGCTGCATCTCCTGAAAGTTGCAACACCTGTTCCAACAGCACCCCTGATTGGGGACCAAGTGTTCAAATCCATGCACTATGGGGTCATCTTCATTTAAGCAATCAGTCTGAGGAAGCAAGAGAAAAAAAATATTTTATTTAACAGAACAATTACATTGTAAATGTTGGAAATGATTAGAGAATTTGTCTTTCAGTTACTCACCAAAGTGAGAAGATTTAAATGAGTATGAAAATTATTTCAGATTGAATGGAGAGGAGCTGCATTATCGTGAGCTCAAAAGGCCTCATTTGCCACCTCATTTCTCCACATCTCTCCCTAGTCTCCTCTTGCCTCTGTGACCTTCTAACTACCTTACTGTGGAGTGGCTCTGAGACCCACCATTGAAATGAAAGCTAAAATATGCTCAGATGGTTTCTGAATTTAGTGGTCCTTATACACAGCCTAGAACTTAATTAGGAACTTGTGTTTTACTTTTTGAAGGTTATTCTTTTTTGTTTATCTTAAATGGAAAGAATTATATACCTATTTCAGTCACCCATTCTTCTTAGCTATTGCAAATATGTCCAGATAAGAGATAATGTTTTCTATATTATAAATGTTTCAACTGTAACAATGTTCCTACCCTGAGTCACTGTGATTTAGGCTACCTGTCATTTGTGTTTTCTGTGGATTGTATCCTCTTATTGGTTGTTTGCTCTTGGGGCGGGAAAGATTAATAAATAAATTCATAATAAACCACACATAGAGGCTTATTCCTACTTATCAATGTCTGGCCTTAGCTTGGCTTATTTCTAGCCAGTTTTCCTTAACTTGAAATACTCCATCTACCTTTTGCCTCTGGGCTTTTCTTGCTACTGTATATCTTACTTTCACTCTTACTCTGTGGCAGACTGTGTGGTTGTGTGACTGAGCTCAAGTTTCTTCTCTTTCTTGCTGTCTTTTGCTCCTTCTCTCTCCTTTCAGATTTCTCCTTCTATTCATACTTTCTGTCTGCCAACCCTGCCTATTCTTTCTCCTGCCTTGCTTTTGGCCATTTAGTGCTCTATTAGACCATCAGGTGATTTAGACAAGTAAAGAAACATAGCTCCACAGAATTAAACAAATGCAGCATAAACAAATCAACCATCTTTACATCATTAAACAAATGTTCCACAGCATAAACAAAGGTAATACACTTTAAATATTCTACAACGCTATGTTTTCTCTCAATGGGAGTGTTATCCGCCACATGGGTCTAATTTTCAGCATAGGAGTAACACTGTGTCCCTTCACAATTTACTTTCATAAACACATAATAAGAATTATTTACGATTTACTTTTGTAAATAATAAGAAATAAAGATATTGTGTTCCTTACTTGTTTTTTTGTCTTTCAAGTACAATTGAAATTCCAGATCCTTATTGAAATATGCCCACTATCATATTTGTATCTTTCTTGTTTGCATGTATGTGGCAGTAATAATTCATGCATGGATAAGTAGCCTAACTTATGATGTAATATAGGATTGTTTCCTGGATAAACCTCTGGTGATCTAAGATTTGTGTAGAAATGTAGGTACTCTTGACTGACATATGGAAATGTAGCAACTGATCTGTCCAATAAATGATGAGGCAAGTCATTGTGCTGAAACTATACTGACACTGGGCTTTCTAATGAATTCTTTCCTTCTACAAGGTTGGAATTTTGAAACAACCAGGCAGAAATTCCCCTTATGTTCAGCCCGAACAAAATTCTTAGGTGCCAAATGTCTTTACATTTTATTAGGTGGAATTATTTGAGTTGGTTTTCACATTTTGATTGCTGGACAAAGACCCATGGTTAAACGATTCTCTACCAAGTAAGGAATTAACCTGATGAAGTAGAGGCAGGAAATGCTCTCCATTCTGCCTCGATCTCTTTTGTTCTTCTTGTATAACCATCTATAAAGCTTCAGTCATGAATAAAGGTAAAGAATACTTCAAGCAGGTGGGAGATGAGCAAGGAAGTCAGGACCGCGGGGGACTGGCCCACCAACCGAGACAGTGTGCTTGATCTATTGGGAGCTCATCAAATCCAGCTGAACCAGGACTGAAGGAGCATATGACCTAACCGGACTCTCTGAATGAGACTGCCAATGGGGACTGACTGAGAAACCAATGATAATGGCACTGGGACCTATCACTTCTGCATGTATTGGCTTTTTGGGAACCTATTCTATATGGATGCATACCTTCTTAGGCCGGGATGGAGGGGGGAGGGCCTTGGGCTTCCCACAGGGCAGGGTACCCTGCCCCCTCTTAAGGAAGCAGGGGGAGGGAGGAGGGATATTGGGAAAGAGGGAGGGCCTGGGACAAGGGAAGTAAATGTAAATTTCTCTTTTAACAATTAAAAAAAGGAAAAAAAAAAGAATACTTCAAGCTTTTTCTACTGACACATATTCCAAGATACTAAATCTGTTATACTTTATCGACAGTGTCAGAAGATTTAAGGCACCTGGGTCAGATCAAAGGCATTTACTACCAGCAGAAGAGATCACAGCTGTGTGTTCAAGCTGATGTCAGTTTCTTTTGACCTATAGGTTCACAATGATGATAGCAAGGGTCTCAGGCGAATGTTGTGCACACAGTGGATTAATATTCATCTGAGGAACATTGAACTTGGAGAATCCTCCTCATTCATAATATTTCTACCCTTGGTCATGGAGCAAGACATGACCTCATCTTTCAGCATTACTTGTTGACAACACAGCAGAAAGTCTTGGGTAAAAAATGGATAGGATCTTGAAATAGAAAACTAAGAAGTAACTTACAAGATTCTTAGGCTTTATGGAAGATAGCATTATAGTAATAATATCTCTGTTTACCTTCAAAATTGTAAATTCATAAAAACAACCCATTCAAAGAGGTTTTGGACTTCTTTCCTACCACTACACACAATATTGAAGTACTGAAAACCCTGTGATTATTCTTTGTGTTAGTTTCTTGTGATTCTTATAATGAGTGTATAATGGCTGTTATAATGAATTACGGCAATTTTGGTGGTATTTCCTAACATGTTTAGAGGCCATTATTCCAAAATAATTGTCAGTAGAACAAAATCAAGGTAGTGGCAGGTCTCTACTTTTTGTAGGCTCCAAAGAAGACACCAGTCCTTTCCTGTCTTGTGTCTCCTACCTGAAAGTGTCACTTGACCATATCTGAGATTCCAACCTTAGCCTCTACACTGGCATTTCTTCTTTGGTTATAGGATTTTGATTCATAGATTCCAATGTTTATCCCTAGCAAAGACACATTTACCCACTGCCTGTATCTAGGTACATGATCTGGAATAACCTTGATATTTTCAGTTTAGTCACAACTGTCTTCACTGGGGTGTCTTTTACCTTGAGGAGGCATCAACAACTCTTATAAAGGAAAATATTTAACTGAACCAGGCTTACTGTTCAAAAGTGTAGTCCATTATGATGGCAGGGAGCATGGTGGCACACAGGCAGACTTGGTGCTGGAGAGTTCTTACATGTTGATCTTCAGACAGCAGGAGGAGACTGTGTGCCAAACTGGTCATAATTTGAACATCTGAGACCTAAAACCTACCCTCAATGATACACTTCCTCAAACAAGGCCACACTTCCTCAAACAAGGCCACACCTACTCTGACAAGACCACACCCACTCCGACAAGGCCACACCCACTCCAACAAGGCCACACCCACTCCAACAAGGCCACACCCACTCCAACAAGGCCACACCTACTCCAACAAGGTCACACCTACTACAGCAAGGTCACCCCTCTTAATAGTTCACATCCTCAGGGCCGTGAGTTTATGGGGCCATTCCTATTCAAACTACCATAACAATTCTCCTAAGTTCTTTTTGGTGTAGGAGATCCTTCTTTCTATGTGTTGCTTTCATTGGTTGAATAAAGAAACTGCCTTGGCCTTTTGATAAGGCAGAACTTAGATAGGTGGGAGGGGGGAGAGAACTGAATGCTGGGAGAAAGAAGGCAGGCCAAGAGAGCTGCCATGGAGTCGCCAGAGTCAGACATGCAAAATCTTTTCTGGTAAGCCACGACCCCGTGGTGATACACAGATTGGTGATAATGAGTTATATTAGGATGTGAGAGTTGGCCAAGAAGAGGCAAGATATAATGGGTTAGGCAGTAATTTAATTAATACAATTTCCATGTGGTTATCTCAGGGGCTAAGAGGAGTGGGTTGCGGGATGCAGCCTGCTCCTTCTCCTCCACTTTTTGTCCAGAACATTTACACTTCTTAATTGGAATACATAGATGTTTTCATTTGATAATCTGTATCATTTGAAGTTAAAAATGTAATCTTTAATGATAAACAAAATTTTACTAAATTTATAATTAGTTCTTTGCAGTTCAGGTGGCAGAAACCCAAAAAGTCTATGTAACTCCATTCTGAGGCAGTTTGTGGCAAACATAGTGAAGTATGATAGAGAAGCTGGTTCTGACACAGCTGCCTTTATAATGAGAACTTTAATCACCGCAATGCTCTTATGTTTTGGTGTACTTAGTTGCTGTTTTGGTTATCCAACAGATCTGAGAAAATGCCATAGAAACAGATTGGCCTACAAAGCCTAAATTTTCTATTCTTTCTCTCCTTTGAGCCAAGTGTACTAATCTTTGCCAGGGAGCATAAAGAACTGAAGTAGTTTGAATATTAAATATTCATTAGGCAAGGAAATGTAGAATCAGCTGAGAAACTTTTTTAAAAGGCAGAAACAATAAAATCTATACTAAAGTATCATGAATAAATTAAAATTGTAAATATGAAGGTATAAATTCATAGTCTCGGGATTATTTTACACAAATAAAGAAATTGCATAAATGAAATAAGATTTTGCTTAGTCTTCAATACAGCAGCTGTGAATATACACATGAGTCATTATGATGTGGTTTTCAAACCATATAGAACAACCTTGAGCTTCAGAAGGAGCTTGGCTCTAGATTAGCAAAACAAATGATACTTAACAAACACTAGGTATATATTACTGGAGTAAACATGTATATGCAAGAAGGTATGTGTTGGGGGCTGGAGAGATGGCTCAGTGGTTAAGAGTACTGGCTGCTCTTCCAGAGGTCCTGAGTTCAATTCCCAGCAACCACATGGTGGCTCACAACCATCTGTTAGGACAAGGTGGTGTAACTAATTAAAAGTCTTCATGTCATTATTTGGTAGTTGGAAAGGAAAGGAAAGTCTAACCACATTTGGCATCCAAATATGCTCCACAGGCACAGAGTCCACTGCTTGCAGAATACAGAGATATGTATGGCTCCCTTATAGAGTCCTGTTGTGTAGTTGAATACTTGAATGGTACACTACTAGTAAGATGGGAGAGTAGATAGAAACATCTGCAGAGTGCAGACTCAAGAGCTTCCCAGAACTCAGGTGGGTAAATGCGATTCTTGGCATAAGACTCAGTTCTCATGAACCCAAAGGGGGCAGAGTCAGGTGCTAGTGCCTTGTGATGTGGTGCTAAGCAGAGCCAGATGATGGGTAGCCTGGCAGTTTAGGGTTTGGCGCCTGTGGTCAGAGAAATGCTGCAGGTGCAAAAATAAAATTAGATAGATAGATGGATAGATAGATAGATAGATGATAGATAGATGATAGATGATAAATAAATAGATACATAGATGATAGATACATAGATAGATAGATAGATAGATAGATGATAGATAAAGATAAAAATAAAGAAATCCCAAGTCTATTCAGAGAAAATCTCTGACAGTATGCTTGAAAATATGCTTAGGAGCTAATGAAAGGAAAGAAATTTAATATAGATAATCATAGAAAATGATAGTTTAAAAATTATGAAGAAAAGTCTTTAAAGAAAGAGCAAAGTATTATAAAAGGAATAAGCTACGTAAAAATGGGAAATACACAGAAATCTGCACCTGGATCCTATAGTGATGTTTTGTTGACTTTGAATTTTTAAATGCTATCGAACAAAAGATGGCAACTGCTGAGACATATTAGATTATAGAAATAACTATGAAATCAAACCAACTTATATAATATAGGGATGCCTTAACTTCAGAATGGAAGTCAGAAAATGTGGTACATTGAGTAAAGGTTATGTTTTTGTTTCCCCAAGAAACAAAAATCTATGGATTCTGTCTAATTTAATAAATACCAGATTTGATCAGAGGAGACCTCCTGAAAATCTTGTCTATGGCATGAAGGAGAAACTAAGAAAAACTACAAAGGCAGACGACATATAAACTGATTCATCAACGTGAGAACAGCTCTGAGACAGGAGGAGACATGATAAAGTCTTGTTGGCTACAGAGTCCTCATGGGTTATTATTGCATGACATCCTTTTTATATGGTATGGATGGAGATTTATATTGCAGTTTGGATATGCCACCCAAACAAACTTATAAGTTGACAGATGCATTTTACCTGATAAAACATAGAACAAAAATTATCTTTAACTGTTTTGCTTCATATCACATATTCTATACCTTTATTAATGACAATATGTATGCTACCATTTAAAATCTGTGTGTTTTCAGAAAAAAGGACCAGGTGTCAATGAATTCAAGCAGTCTGGGTGATCCAGCCTCTCAGAATGCCTCTGTTGCAGTTTTCTAAGCAATCTGCATTCAGAACAACTTGGAAGCTGCCAGCTGAGATGTTGCAGTCTCCTAGACTGTTTCAGTCAGGTCTTCCAATAAGTTCTGCATTTTCCTACCACACAAAGCCTGGACAGAATACTGATGCAGCCAGCTCTCCCAGGACTTGACCATTATCTCAATGTCCACAGTGTCCCCCGGAAGAGGCCGTCACCCCTAGACAGAGGAAGAAATTGTAAGAATATGATGTCCACATTCCCAAGAAGTGGGATGGGTGTTTTTTTTATTATTATTCAGTGGGTTATGGAAACTTATTATTGTTTAAGGGTGGTTGCAAGTTATTACTGATCATGGTCAGAGAAAAAAAAGTAATCAAAGGAGTTTAGATTCAGAGATCTTTTACCAAAAAGAAAAGAATGGATGATATAAGCATAATAGGATAAAAGTGTAGTTTTTTTTTTTGGTTTAAATATTTATTTATTTATTATGTATACAATATTCTGTCTGTGTGTATGTCTGCAGGCCAGAAGAGGGCACCAGACCTCATTACGGATGGTTGTGAGCACCATGTGGTTGCCGGGAATTGAACTCAAGACCTTTGGAAGAGCACGCAATGCTCTTAACCACTGAGTCATCTCTCCAGCCCAAAAGTGTAGATTATTGAATCTACTTTTAAACTAAAAAGGAATTCTTAATCTCAAATGTTTTACATTTGTATAGATTTTTGTTTATGGGTACAAATTTAAGGTTATTTTTGTTATAGGGTACTGTGTATCTGTTTCCACACTTGTTTAAATTATTGTATCTAGGCAGTTCATTTAAAAATGTGAGGTAAAGTTCTAGTCATCGGAAGCTATTATTATAAATTATTTAAAATAATAAAAAATGAAGATTAGTGGTTAGTTATCTATAACAATCAAGCTTGTAGTTATGTTAGGTATGTCTTCTAGGTCAAACATATATTTTGGATAGATAGATGATCTTCAAACACTTCAGAGATCTACAGAATATGGCATTTAAGATGTTTTAATAACATAAGGCTTTTTTATGACAGTGAGATATTTTTTTTTCTCCTAGGAGCACCAATTACTTCAGAGAAGTTGATAGATGTCAGAGAACCTCCACGTGACATTTACCATTATTGTGACAAAATTAATCACTGGGCAAATGGAAAAAAAAATGCCCTTGCTTTGACTGCTGACAGTATGCTGTCCAAATTGGATAAGCTAGACACTAATGAATGCAATTTCAAAACTATGCCAAAAAAATGTAGGACAGTTCTTCAAAATTACTGCTTCACAGAAAAGTCTGTCAGATATTCTAGACCTGTAGGCTGAAGACAGATGCCCCAATGTAAAAGGAGAACTTTGGGTGACTGTCCAGGCAGTCTGATGTCTCTGTCATTTCGAGACTTTTGGAAGTTGTTTGCTCTGCCCTTCCTATTTATTCAGTATTTTATCCTTATCAAGTCTCCAATAGGGTAGAAGACTATATCATTATACCAACCATTTCCTTCGTTACCAAATTCAGAAAAGAAACTTACAAGGAGATGTGAATATTATAAGGCTGAAAGACATAAAAACCTAATTTATTTATCTAAGAAAATGTTTTAAGGTCTGAAAAGATATTTTTAGGATGGAAATACATATAATCATTTATAGAAAGTGGTTTAGGTATAAAACTTTGGACTCATCAATATAGGCTAGACAGCAGAGTAATTTCTCTGAATTTTCCAAATACAAAAGTACTGGGCATTGTAAATGTAATTCTTACCTGATAATTGTTCTTATATATATATATATATAGTTTTACTATGCTAGAGCTAAACCCTTTCCTTTTTATTTAGACATAAATGGGAAAATGTTGAATATTTGTACACTGTAAGGATATGTCATATCACTGTGACTGGTTTAATAAAAATCTGAGCAGCCAATAGCTAGGACAGAGAGGTCAGGCAAGACTTCAGGCTTAGATATGAGCTCTGGATTAGAATCTGGTGTAGGTGGTTTTGCCAATGAGCTGCAGAGGGGAGCAGACATACATTATGGAAAACAGGTAATGAGCCACGTGACTGAACATAGGTTAATATGAATGTGTTAATTTAAGTTATAAGCACTAATTGCAAATATGCCTAAACTAAAGACAAGCTTTTGTAATAATAAAATGGTTTTGTGTCATTATTTGGGTACTGGTGGTCCCACAAGAAAGTCCAACTACAGGTATGCCTTTGGAAAATTAAACAAATTCCATGGTAACTCATCTGATATGAGTTTTATATAAAATTAACTGCAATACAAAATGATAAAACATGTTTTATAAATGAGAAAACAGAAGGGCATGGAGAATTTTGCTAATGCTCTTACAGCTCATAAGCTTTAAAGACAGAATTTATACCTCATTATCAGCCCATTCTTTTAACTCCTTGCCCAGAAACACTGCTTATGGGACATAATAGCTATATCCAAATCATTGGAATAAAAAGAATATTTTTTGAGAACTGGTTCAGGAAGTCAGTATTATAACAATATCACCAAAGATGTTTTTGACTTTTATCAACCTATTAAGAAAGCTTCTATTGACAATATAGATAAATGCCAAAAGTAGGAGGAGCTATATTTGTTTTCTGATCTCAAAATTTTGTAACTTCTCCAAAATCTGTGACTAATTATTTTAAGAAATGATCCGTTTGAAGTTTTGTATAATATGGAAAAATGATAATACAGAAGAAGTCAGCATAGCATGTATCTGCTGTGGTGTCTCTTGCTGTTATAGTCACCGTCATGCACAAAGACCCCTTGTTTGGAGCAAAATGAGGTCCAGAGTCACTGCAAAGAACGCCATAGAGCACACTGTGCTGACGGTGTTTTAGTTCTCACTCAGAGTACAGTTAATGAGTTGCCCTTTGATTTCTCAGAGTGGTATTCAATTAGGCTTAACGATGAAGCTGTGGGAAGTTAAAACATTTCACTCTATCAAGCAAAAAGCAGGAAGGGAACATTGACAGTGTAAACTTTTTCGTGACAAATGAATATTTTAAATCAATGCTACTCAAATTTCTTTGTGGAATTAATGGAAAATTCTTATTCTGTAAAGGCTCATAATTCTCATTCTGTATAGATCCAGGAGACTACCAAAGGATTACTCTGCAAGATGTTCTGAGCTCCAGCAAGGAAATAGATCGTTGAAGATGGCTTTCCACCCCTAGCTATTCAACATGCTAGGTGGAACACAAGAACGAACCACGAAATGAGGACATTTAAAGACAGACAACCACTCTGCCCACATACAGAGTTCTTACTGAAAAGATCAGCTTCATTCCACCCTACCTCTTAAACAGCATGCTAGCCACAGAGATGTGTTTAAAAATAAAGGCAATAGGAATTTAAATAACTTATTCACTCTGCAGCACAGAAAGGAATGAAATAATGCATATACAAAGACGTATTTATTAAGTATTTTACTTATAAATACCGTATTTTACTATGAGACACCTTAGCTATTATTCATTCTTTAATTCATTTGTTGTTTTAACTACCCATTTAGACAAAATAATTATGTGTTTTGTAAAAAATATCTCCCCAAATAATTTTAATTTGTTGCAAAAATATTTATCTTTAGCTTCCTTATTTGAGTTCTGGAAGATTATTTTTCCAGCAGTGCAATGCTAATCACAACGTTAGATTCTATATTTGAAGAAAACACACGCGGGAAAGGCAGGTACTTTTATGAAAGAGCCTTAGGTTCCAACTGTAAAAACTATATGAGTTTGATTTAACAGAAGAAGATAAGATCAACTAACAAAACTCTTGTTAAGCTAGAGATATATAAATACTAAAATTCAAAAGTTATGATAGTGATGTAACCTTGTGTTAATATATATTCTCTACTTTATTAACTCAGAAGTTTACATCTGAGTTTATAATCATTTCTCACATAATAAACTGTTACTCTGGAGGAAAAGCATCATTTGCATACATAGGCATAATATGAATCATGATATCAATTTCTTTTCAAGGCTTCATTTTATTAGTTCATTATCTGCTTACAGTAGTATGCCTATCGGTTTCATTGTCAGTTTGGCACAATGAAGATTCACTGTAGAAGACAAAACCTCGATTGAAGAATTTCCTCCGTCGGATTGGCCTTTAGCCTTATCTGTGAGGTACCGTCTTAATTCATGATTGATGTACCAAGACCCAGCATACTATGGAGTGTAACATCCTTCAGCAGGTGGTCCTGGGCTATATAAGAAAGCTAGCCCAACCTAAACCAATGAGAGCCAGTAAGTAGCAATCCTTCATGGCTCCTCTCTTCAAGTTCCTGCCCTGAGGTTTTCCTGACTTCCCTTGGTGACAGATATATTGTGACTTGGAGGTATAAGTCAAATAAACCCTTTCCTTCTCAAGTCTCTTTTGGCCTTGGTGTTTATCACAGCAAGAGGAAGTGTGGTAAGAGAAGCAGACGTAGATAGTGACACTCAGCAATATTTTCTGTTGTTAAAACTGGAATGAAAAATGAAAATATGACCTTGTCTGGCTTTGCTTCTTGGAGGTAACATGAGATGCTCTCCAACTATTCGGTGAGCTTTCAGTTTTATTTTTGATTTACTGGTGAATTGACTTAATCCACTTTGAGGCATGCTGTGTTGTATTCCAGTTTCCTGTGTCGTACCAATACGATCCGTATCTCCCATTGTAGAACTATAAGTTTTTCATTGATCATCAATATTTCCATAACGTACTCTTGTTTACATCTGAGTTAAAATCCATTTTATTATAACTAATAAATTTTTGCTTCTTTTTCATAAAAGCTTCTTCAGTAGTTAGAGATGCTTTGAAAATATTCGGATTATCTGAACACATAAACTCCTTAGAATATTCTTATATCACATTAACAGCTGAAAAAAATATTCATCGTATAAAAAATTTGACTCAAAATGTGAAGTATCAGCATATAAACTTCCACCACTACCTGAGGGTGATTACATAGATATCTTCCTATGTAGGACACATTTTAATAATGAGTATATCCAAAAGCTCATCAAAAGATAATAACTGGGCCAACAAAGCTAGTTTCAATTTGGTGCTCCACTTACTATGCCTGATTATTTATAACAAAATATCAATAATGTTAATACATGAGTCTGTGCATTTGTATATCACCTCTTACCTATATCAATTAGGGTTGTAAGATGCAACATCCCCTACTGAAGAAGAAATAGTGCATTTTCTTGATTTCATTTTAATAGATATTTTATATTTTTGGTTGTGAGCCTAGCCTTTAACGGCTGAGCCATCTCTCCAGCCCTTAATAGATATTTTTAATTAGCTCTTTGGTACTTTTTTTCACTTCACTCACATCTCATCCTCCATGACAGTCTAGGTATACATAAGAAAATGATACGCATGCAATATGCATTGAGTGACTACTGCAGCAAACACGGTGAGCAGAAGCAGGCTACAGAAAATGATCTTTGCTTTTTATAGAATTACATACTTAGAAAGGAGCATGACACACAATGTAGCATGTAACAACAATTTATATGTATTAAAAATTTGTAAAATAATATAAGAAAAACTCTACAGAAAGCATAATTTCCTCCAAATTAAAACGCCTTATAATTGAAGAAGACATTAAGAGGTGGAAGATCTTCCATGCTCCCTGTTGGCAGAAGGAGTGCTGTGAAGATGAGAACATTATCAACAAGAACCCAGATTTAGTGCAATGTCAATTAAAATTCCAAAAGAATCAGAAAATATAATCCTAAGTCCCACGATTATCTAAAGTACTCTTAATTTGAAAGAGCACAGCCAAATAAATCACACTTCTGTAATTCAGAATACATTACAATCCATAGTCACGAAAACAATACAATGCTGACACAAAATCAGGTGTGTCAGTCAGTCAAATGTATTAGAAAAAGAGACACAAACCCATTTAGCTATGAACATTTATGGTTTTTATGATGGTATGAACACATACAATTGATAAAAGGCAGGCTACTCAATTAATGATAAAAAATTAAATATCCAGCACCAGAAAGATCTAGATCCGTATCTTTTACCTTGTACAAAATAAATTCAAAGTCTATTAAAGAACTTAACTTGAATCACAAAATGCTGAAATGACTATAGAAAAGGAGGGAAAATATTAAAGAATATAGGAAAGAATTGATTGAATAGAGCGTCAATCGTGTAAGAAATAGTTCAAAGAATTCGAAAATGGAAACATAAAATAGAGAAGCTTTTACACAAGAATAAAATATGTCAACAGAATGAACAGTCATCCTATACAATTGTATATCTTTTCTAGATATACTTTGGACAAGGGGTTTCTACCAAAACTATAAAAATAAAGACCAATGAAGCAAAACTATTGATTAATAAATGGCCCAATGAACTGAGAAGACAGTTCTCAAGGGAAGAGATAAGAATGGTCAACAAATGTTTAATAAGGGTCTAATATCCTTACCTATCAAATAAATGTAAATTAAAAGTACTTTGAGATTCTGTATCACCCTAGTCATCATGGCAACCATCACGGACACAAAGAACAACAAATTCCAATATGGGGAAGGACAACCCTTACTCACTGTTGATGTGACAGTGAGATGGTATTGCCATTGTAGAAATCAATGTGGAGGCGTCTCCAAAATTAAAACCACAACTACCTTATGACAGCTTTCATACTGCTCCCATATTTGGGTATTCGAAAAAATACCCAAAGTATTCTTTGCTTTACCACAGAGATGTTTATGGCTACATTGTTCCCTTTCAGAGTGGGAACATCTATTAGAAAGAGAGATTTCAATTACACCTTCCTAGGTCCCACAAAACCCAGAGAAACTTTCTTTTCTAGAGGAAGGAGGGCAGGCAGAAGTCCCTGAATCTAAGGGGAAAATTAGTCTAATGTCTTTCAACAGATTAAGAGATAATTGAAATATGAATGATAATATATAGTAAAATTTAATTCCAGTGTATAGACCATGAAATTGGAAAATATTGATGAAACTGGAAAATATTGAGTAAGGTAATGAGTTACAAATGGCAAACCAATATTTGGTTTGTTCTTATAAGATCTTAGCTTCTAATTATCTTTATATAATCCTGTAGGAGTAAGAACATCAGAGCCAGAAAATTATAAAATTCTCATGAGTGTGCAAGAAGAGAATTTAAGGGAGGGGTGTGGAGACTGCAGAACACGTCGTTGATGGGGACCAGGGAGATGGGAGAGAGGAATGTGATAGGATAAGGAGAGATCAACAACAAAAAAAAATTATCTATGAAAATCCCATAGTAAAACCTGTTACTTTTTATGAAAATTAGAAAAAATAATCAAAACATCAATATTTCCTCTACTTTATGTTATAAAAATAATTGATTTTAGTAACACATTGATAATCACTTCGTGTCAGATTTTAGAGAATATGTTTAGAGACCTTTCCTTGTTAGAATTTGTAAATTCACTTGTAGTAATCAAAATCAAATCAAATTAAAAGAATTTCCCTGTTTCCCTGTATGACAAAACTCCACAGATTGATCCAAATGAAGACATAAATGTAAATCCACATGCCTAAGGATACCTGAGTTTTGAAAAAGAGGCAAAAATTGTACAATGGAAACAAAAAGAATCTTCAACAAATGGTGCTGGTATAGCTAGATGCTCACGTGTAGAAGAATACAAATACATCCACATCTATCATCCCACACAAAACTACAATGATCAAAGATTTCGCTATAAATACAGATACACTGATTCTGAAAGAAAATGGGAAGTAGCCCTGAATGGATTGGAACAGGAGAGATTTCTGAATAGAACACCAGTATCACAGACACTAAGATTGACAAATAAATAAGGCCTGATTAAGCTGAATAACTTCTGTCAAGGAGAGAATACTGTCAAGTAGAAGCAAACAACGGTCTGTAGAATGAGCAAAGATACGCACTAGCCCTACATCTGGCAGAGGATTGATTTTCAAAACATACAAAGAATTCAAGAAACTATATATCAACAAACTGTATAATCAAATTTTAAAAAAAAGTGTTACAGATCTAAACAGAATTCTCGATAGAAGAATCTCAAATGGCATTGAAACTCTTAAAGAAATATTCAACAGCCTTAGCCTCCAGACAAACGTCAATCCAAACGACGGTGAGATTCCATCTTACACCTGGCAGAATGGCTAACATCAAAAACACAAGAGATAGCTTACGCTGGAGAGGATGTGGAGCAAAGGGAATGCTCCTCCCCTGTTGTTGGAGTGCAAATTTGTGCAGCCACTTTGGAAATCAATACGTCAGTTTCTCAGAATATTGGGAATCCATCTACCTTAAGAACTAGTTCTAACATTCTTGGTTATATACCTAAAGGATGCTCTATCATGCCGTAAGAATACTTGCTCAACTGTGTTCACAGAAGCTTTACTTGTCAAGAAATAATGAAACCAGGCAAGACTTCCAAAGCAGCTACTTAACCTTCAGTTTCCTACAGAAATTGGAAACAACCTAGATGTCACTCAACTGAAGAAGGGATAAAGAAATTGTGGTGCATTTACACAATGAAGTATTACCCAGCTGTTGAAAACAATGGCACTATGAAATTTGAATACAAATTGGATAGAAACAGAAAAAAAGTCATCCTGAGTAAGGGAGCCCAGATAAAAAAAAAGACAATGGTGGTTTGTATTCACCCATAAGTGAATATTTGCTCTAAAATAAAAGATAGCAATGCTACAGTCAATAGACTTGGAGACGCTAGGTAACAAAGACTACTCATGAGGGATGCATGGATCTCCTTGTGAAGGGAAAATGGAAGAGATCTCATGGGTCTACTTGTGGGACTTGTAACAGTGGGAGCAGGGTCTGTCCCAATGCTTTGGTTAGCTTTGGGAAAAGCCTATTCCCATAATGGTTCACCTTGCCCAGTCTTTATAAAAGAAGGGTATTCTTAGTCTTATTGCTACTTAGATACGCCATATTTCGTTGATATTCCTGGGAGGTCTGACTCTTTCTGAACAGAAACAGAGAAATGGGTTGGGGGTGGGGCGGAAGAGAGGTAGGTGAGGGAATAGGAGTAGAATGGGTGGGGAAATGGCTATCAGAATATAAAGTAAATAAGTGTAATTAATAAAAATACAAAAAGAAATAAACAACAAAGAGTTTCACTGTACAAATGTGCCACTATTTCCAAATATTGCAATATATAAATGAAAGAGTTATACAGACTCACCATTAAAGAGCTACTCACTTTCTTTTGAGATTGAATTTCTCCATTTAGTTCAGGAAAATCTCAGAATAAATCTCTTGCTAAGATCCCAACATATCAAAAATATAAGTAAATGCTCACATACAGACCCAGTTTCCAAACCTCAGGTAGCGAAAGCAAAATTAGTTTGGTGTCATGTTTGATAATTTGATAACAGTACTTTGTTTCTTATTTTAAGAAATTTTTTAAAATTGTGAACACAAACAAATAAATATAACACGCCATTTCCAGACAATTAATTGAACAATGCAAAAATTCTCATTTTCATAGTTATAAAGGATACTACAAGAATCTATGATTTTCCTAATTCATTATTGTATTTTCTTCCTTCTGTGGTGAGAAAATGGAACCTCAGAAATATAAATTTGTCTTCACTGGGATGATTAGATCTTATGCTGAGACAGAGATGAAGAAGAACTTGAAACTGACTTTGTGCATAAAACTAGGAAGTGGTAAAAATACATTAATATGCCCAACATTCCTTTGCAAAAGTTATACAAGTAGAGAAAAATGTTACATTTCATGTGTTTAAATTTTTATAATAGAATCATAAATGAATCTTCTTGTTCTCTGAGAATTGACAGTGAGTTTAAGCAGTAAGGGTTATATGATTAATGCAACTTGAAGTGGACTAGTCTGGGATAAGTTTAATACCTCAAGTACCCTTGGTAAATCAGAACAGGACTGAGTTATAACCATTAAAATAAAATAAGAATAAATTCATGTATAGATAAATAAATAAAGGTGAGTAAAAAATTAATATAATATTCTTTCTTTGTTCTGTGCATTTAGTGTTTTGATTATTATATATCAAGGAGACTTTCTTTTCTGATCCATCCTCTTTGTTCCTTAGGGTTTTTGTACTTTCTTAAGTATCTTCTTTAGTTTAGCAATTTTTCTTCTAGTATTTTCTTGGAAATATACTCTGTGCCTGAGATTCTTCTCCTTATTCAAATTAATTTTGGATATTTTTTTTCAGTTTCCTGATCTTGCTGGAAGTATTTGGAGATTCTTAAATTTAAATTTTAAAATTAACCTTTTCTTTTACTGAGGTATTCATTTCTTCTCTTATATATTAAATGACTGAGATTTTTCTCTTCCATCACTTGTATTCTGTGGTTGAGGCATTTCTCTAAGGTTTCTGTCCAAGTACCTAAATATTTTATTTCTAGATATTCCTCTGTTTGAGTTTTCCTTATTGATTTTATTTCCACTTTCAAGTCTTGAATGATTTTATTCATTTCCTTCTATTGTTTGTTTTTTTCAGATTTCTTTGAGGAATTTGTCCATTTCCTTTTTAAGGACCTTGATAATTTTCATAAAGTCTATTTTAAGGTCTTTGGTTTGCACTTCAGCTATTTTTACTCTGTCCTGAGTTTATCCCACGGGTTTTGTATCACTATAGATCAAAGGTCTTAAGGGTGCATCCGTGTGTACCTTTCTGATTAGTAGTAGAAAGATCCATCTGCCTCTGCCTCCCAAGTGCTGGGATTAAAGGCGTGCGCCAACACTGCCTCTACTTTCTTAACTTAATTAATTAAATATATAGTTTTCAGTATATTATAACCCTGTCTAGCATCTGTTCTTTGCTTCCTGCTTATTTCTTTCTTGTCTCTAGTGAAAATTTTTGTCTGGGTGTTGGGTATAGAGATGAGAAGTTATAATTCATATTCACGATTAACAGTGACCAGAGAATACATTCTTTTTTTGTGTGTGTTTCTTCAATGGTGTTTTAGATTTCTAGAGATCTATTCAGCATCTCTTTTTTTGACAGCTTAGATGACAGCACTCAGCCAAAGCATGGGCTGGTGCCTTTGCTTGCTTACAAAGCTTGGACTCGCCGGGCGGTGGTGGCGCACGCCTTTAATCCCAGCACTCGGGAGGCAGAGGCAGGCAGATCTCTGTGAGTTCGAGACCAGCCTGGTCTACAAGAGCTAGTTCCAGTGCAGGCTCCAAAGCTACAGAGAAACCCTGTCTCGAAAAA
>JAQHUG010000268.1:2066823-2089871 GCA_028555095.1 Dicrostonyx torquatus | reverse complement strand
TGGATGGAGGTCAGGCTTGGTGGATGGAGCTCTGGCTTGGTGGATGGAGCTCCCTGGGACAAATAACCCCTGCTTCCCTCTCTCACTCCCCGGTCCCCAGAACCTTAGCCCTGGAGCCTGCTGCTTTGTAAGGTCCTAGGACCCCGCAGCTGGAAGGGGGAGCTGGGCTGGGCTTGGAAAAAATCCAGCTATTTTAAAAGAGAGAGAAGAGAAATTTTGTGAAGAGAGATTGCAGGGTCATGAAGCTATTACAAGGTCTTCAAGGAAGCGTTTCTTCAACCTTGCCATCTAACCAGTCAGAATCTGTAAGGCGCCTCAGCGCCACCGTGCTGTGAGCTCGCTGGCTCGGAGCCAAAGCACCATTTGCTGCTTCTCTCCTGACAGCTTCCGCACATGGTGCACTCGTATAGGGCATCGAATGAATCGACCAATCCGGTCATCACACGATTGCGCCAATTTGGCCTGAGCCTATCAGGCGATGACAGCTCAGGGCTTTGTTTTGACCTGGGATCGGGGTCCTTCTGCCTTTCCTATCCTCAAGACAGTGTGTCCCAATAAAGTGCGTTCTGAGAAGAATCCTGTTGTGGTCATCTCTTCCGTCACAAGAATCTGGTAAAGGACTTTGGTCCTAGTTTGCTTCTCTGTAATTGTGACAGAGCACTGATGATAAACAACTCGGGGGAGCAATGCGTGTTTTTAGTCTACAGGTTACACTCTATCATAAATAGGATCCATGGCAGGAACCCTGAGGCAGGAACTGAGAAGAGACCGTGGAAGAATGATGCTTCCCGACTTGTTTCGTTTGTTTGATCTGGTTTATAAAGATCAGACACATTTGTATGGGGACAGTACTTCACAAGGAGTACTGAGACCTCCTACATGAAATAGTAATTCAATGCCTCACAGACATGACTCGGTGGCCAATCCGATTTGGGAAATTCCTCAATCAAGTTTCCTTTCCCCCATGGTGACTCAGGGTTGCGTTGACAACTGAACCTACACAAGACAGCTCTTTACATCACTTGAGTTGGGAAATCTTGAATGCTACCACAGGATGCTGCTTTTACAGGCATACAAAATATAAGAATTATGGAGGCTTCCACTCAGATTTCAAAGGAGTTGATGAAAAGTAGACCATCTATACAGAAGAGGCATAAAATCTGTAGGCTGTTCTTAAAAGTACAGTGGGTCAAGCTTTGAGGGTAAAACCTAAGTTATAGCTGGAAGTCCAAGATGTGGAGATGCCAAAATATGCACCATGTAAAAAGTAATCTGAATTGACCATCGACATACTGCTATTCTCCACGGATATGTGATACAAGGGCTCCTGGAGTCCATGTTTATCTTCCTTCTCAGTCGTTCTTTGGTCCAGTCTGTCTTTGCTATTCCATCCTTTCCTTTTATAGTTACTGCTCTGCCCCACAGTATAGTGAATGTTTATAGCTTGTTTTCAATTTTAGAAGCATTCAAATTGTAAACTTTTCTGTGAGTTTCAGAAAAGATTTTGGACTTGAAATTTTGATCAATATTGGAGTTGGTAAGACAATGAAGGCCCTTGGAGATTCATGAAAATTCATTTTGTGGTAACTGTGTCCAGGGTGGCACACTGTGGCTTGAGTATGATATTTTCCACACAGGACTATCTGTTAAACCCTTATCAGCTGATACTGTTATTGGAAAATGATGAATTCTTTTTTTTTTTTGGTTTTTCGAGACAGGGTTTCTCTGTAGCTTTGGGGCCTGTCCTGGAACTAGCTCTGTAGACCAGGCTGGTGTCGAACTCACAGAGATCCGCTTACCTCTGCCTCCTGAGTGCTGGGATTAAAGGTGTGAGCTACCACCGCCTGGCTAAATGATGAATTCTTTAGAGGTAAGTGCTAGCTGTGGGAAGTTGTTTATTCAAGGCAGGTTTGGGAGCTATATAATATTCTCTTACTCTATGTCTCTCTGTCTTCCCCCTTTCTCTATCCAAGAGGTGAATAATCCCATAATCCCTCCCACAAGATTGCATTCTGTCTTACTGCAGGAGGCAAGGAAGTAATCAAGTCACGGGTGTCAAGAGCTACAGACTGAAACATCTAGAATGTGATCAAACAAAAAGGTTTAGGCCAGGGGATTCTGTCACAGCAATGAGAAGTCTGGTGTAGTCCATTTCACAGACTCCCTCGCTTTCACAACAGTCTCATGACAACATCTGCCCTTGGCCAAACACACATGACTAGCTGACACAGACTTTGAGAAATGCAACCCTATAAGACTCCTGAACCCAACAGACGTGAGAACTTTTGGGAAATGAAACTGACACACAGTGTTGAAGACTATTATTTTAACCATTTCAAGATGTGTTATATTTTTCTGTGCTGCATTTGTTATCAAGGTCTTAAAGACCCGTTGCTTTGCCTGCCTAATGCACCTGATTGGTCTAATAAAAGGTGAAGAATTTTTAGGTAGGCAGTAGAGAGCAGGTGGGGCTGGTGGGCAGAGAGAATAAGTAGGATGAGGATTCTAGGCTAGAGTAAAAAAGGGAGAGAGGGAGATGCCCTGGGGTCAGTCTGTCAAGTATCCACCAGTCCACCAGATATAGAGTAGGATATACAGAATCAAAAGAAGTAAAAGGCAAAATTAAGATAAAGAAAAATGTTTAAATAACTTATAAGAGCTGAGGTAGAAAGAAGCCAGCCTAAGACAAGGCCAAACATTTATAACTAATAATAAGTCTCTGTGTTATGATTTGGGAGCTAATTGGTAGACCTCGGTCTACCTGTTAGAGCACAGCTACCCAAGAATGTGATAATCTGCAGTATGCTATGTACCACTCAAATTTTAAAATTTTAAATTCAGAAAAGAACCAATCTTTCTTTTCCTTTCTTCCTAATTTTCTTTCACACTGAAATTCTTTCCTTTTTTTTCTTTCTTTCTTTGAAAACACACAACTTGAAAATTCTGTATGATTAGATTAGCATAATCTTTTAAGATGGAGTTATATATAGATCTGAATGAAAGGGGAAGATGCTGTGGTCTTGATCTGTACACTATAATCATTCAAGAGACCATTACTGTAGATTCATTCATCAGTCTGACTGACCAAATGCTTGACACATTAGTGTGTGATTCTACACAGCAGGGTAATGTCATCAGAACATTTTCTGACTGTGTGTCTAACCACTAGCATAAAGGCAAATGAATGAGAGGTGATAAAAATAAGCAGGAAAGAGAAATGAGACCCTCAAAGCTATTTCATCTACCTCAAAGCATGGAGCTGAGCGTTGCCTAAGTGTTCCATAGACTTAACTTCTGTTTTTAATTTCTTTTAAAGATAAAAATTGCCCATTAATCAATCCTTGAAATTATTGTTAACTTATATTATTTCAAAAAATTTTCATTATAAAACTTTTATGCCATGTCCTTAAATCTTATTCAGACCCACAGTCACTCATCTCCTTGTGATGCCCTGATGGGCCCCTTCCTGGACCCACTTTCAGGTTTACATTTTAGAGTTGGTAACAACTTCAAATTTCTCTAGAAAAGAAAGCATGGCCAGCAAGATTCTAGTTGAAACCAAGTGACTTTGTAAAAACTTCAGATTTTACTTATTTTGGCTGAAGAGGGTGAATGGAAGACTTAATAGGGGCTGCACACAACCCCTATACTTGGGAGGATGAGACAAAAGCGTTGACATAGTTGGGTGCAAATTTACCTTTGGATATATAGCAAGACCTTGTCTGAGGAAAAAAGCAGCAACAATGACAAAACAGGACTGCTGTGGGAGACTGCTCCTGTACACTGTAAAGATTTGTCACTCATATTGGTTTAATAAAACGTTAATTAACCAGTATACAGGCAGGAATTATAAGCATGGTAACTAGACTAGGAGAATCCTGGGAAGGGGAAAGGCAGAGACACAGTCACCAGCCAGACACAGAGAAAGCCAGATGATAATTTTAAGATATAATAATGGTGTAGGCCAGCAGGTGTCACAGGTATACCATTAAGAAACCCAGAGACACTGGAACTCTGGTCTTACTTGTTCCAATGTCATCCTTTTCTTTCTTTCTTTCTTTCTTTCTTTCTTTCTTTCTTTCTTTCTTTCTTTCTTCTTCTTCTTCTTCTTCTTCTTCTTCTTCTTCTTCTTCTTCTTCTTCTTCTTCTCTCTCTCTCTCTCTCTCTCTCTCTCTCTTCTCTCTCTTTGTAGCTTTGGAGCTTTTCCTGGAACTAGCTCTTGTAAACCAGGCTGGCCTCAAACTCACAGAGCTCCACCTACCTCTGCCTCCTGAGTGCTGGAATTAAAGATGTGTGCCATCACCACCCATCTTTAACCTGTGAATTTTCTAAGAGAACTCAAAACCAAACTGAATGGATTTTTGTTAAAGAGATTCCAGTCAGGGCAGCTGTGCAATGGACCATGAGATAAGCCTTACTCAGGTTTTATGTGGAAATTTTTGCCCCACATTGGGCACCTTTTGTAGACAGAAGTTTTTGTCTCACCCAGTCAACAACCATTCATTCTCAAATAAACACAGAGGGACTACAGTAATTATAAACTGTTTGGCCTATTAGCTCAGACTTATTATTAACTAGCTCTTACAACTTAAATTAATTCATAATTCTTGTTTATGTTTGGCCAAGTGGCTTGTTACCTTTTATCACTACAGCATTCCCATCTTGCTTCCTTTGTGTCTGGCTTGTGACTGTGTCTCTGCTTTTCCTCTTCTCAGCATTCTCCTAGTCTAGTTGCTCCACCTATGCTTCCTGCCTGGTTACTGGCCAGGCAACATTTTATTAAACCATTATGAGTAACAAATCTTTAGAGAGTACAAGAGAATTCTCCCAGAGCATTTCCCCTTTTTTTCTTTTCAAAACAAGAACTCTGAATCTAATGTTCTTTAACTTTTTCCTGATCATTATTGATAACAACTTGTAACCAACACTCTAAACAAAGAGAGACATCCATAACCCATTTTCTTTCTTTCTTTTTTTTTTGTGTGTGTGGGGGAATATGTGCATGATTTTCTTGGCTACTTACTGCTGATTGGGGGCACTGATAATCTGATGGGGACCCAAAGAAAATTTAGGATTATGGTCACATCCTGACTGGAGTATGTATGAGGCTGGTCATCCCATCCAGCAGTCTAAAAGCTGTTCCAGACGGAGAACTCAGAGGAAATGGCAAAAGAGTTCTCTAAAATGTTGGATCAACTAGGACATCTGCTTATACTGAAAATATTTTAAGGGGGTCTTCTTTGATCAAACTTTATTTTTCTTAGTCCAGAATGAATCCATAGCCTCACATACCTTGTGGAAAAAAAATTCTCCTCCAATGTAACAGATCTTTGGACTTAAAATTTGAAGTAAAAGGACTTTTAAAATCTATATGTTAGATTACTCTGGCAGGGTTTGTAATCAAATATCTTTTAGCAGTAGTTGCTCCTTCGTCAGCAGTCATACAATTCAAAGACAACACAATAGATATAATATCTCTCTGTATTTTTCATCTTTATGTGTCTCTTCATTTTTACTCTATTTTCAATTTTTATTTTTCAATTTTTGGTTTTTTGAGACAGGGTTTCTCTATGTATTTTGACAGTACTGGAATTCACTCAGTAAACCAGGTTGGCCTTGAACTCACAGAGATCTGTCTACTTCTGCCTCCCAACTTCTCGGATAAAAAGCATGTGCCACCATACCCAAATTCTTTATTTCTTTTTGTAAGGACTACCTCTATCCTTTTTCTTTTCTCTCCCAAGCCTACATATATATTTTAAACACACCACAAATTAGTTAGATGTTCTTTTTTTTTTTAAATCTGAATCTGTTTTGCTGCATATCTTTAACTTTTTTGACCATATGAGTCTTTAATGTGCTACGCAATGAGGCTAGGATTAAAATTATGGCTTTGGAGGCTAGCTCCATCCGGTTCCTTAGCCTTTTAAGAGTCTTGCTTCACAGTGGAGATATTGACAAAGAATCAGATTTATTGTCACAACTTTGGAGGTTCTAGATCCATGCAACCACCAAGAAGCCTGTTGCTGGCTGCTCATAGGCAGAATTTAAGTGTTTGGTGGCATGGCCTCTGAAAAAAGCTTAGAAAGGATTTTGCCACTAACACTGAGTCAGGAAGCCTCTCTTAAAAGAGCCATGACTCTGCTTGCCATCATCCTACTAGAAAAAGTATGGTTACCAAGAAGCTGTATTTGATTCTGTTATTTTCTGTCTATAATCCTTTTTTTCTTAAAGCTTTCTTAGGCTTCATGTGCAATTCTTGCCATCTTTGCCATTTGTAGTCGAAACTTTCTATCCCACCCAATCCCACAGCATTTCAGTCCTAAATAAACACATAGAAGCTTATATTAAATGAAAACTGTTTGCTCTATTAGCTCAGGCCTATTATTAACTAGCTCTTACAGCTTAAATTGACCCTTAAGTCTTGTCAATATTTAGCCAAGTACTCTAAGAAGAATCTCCAAGTAGGATACACAACTATTTTTTTCAAGACACTTTCTCCATTTGATTCGCTATCTATCATTAGTGAGAATTTCTCTTATGTTGTCCATTCTAACCTCACCGAATCACCTACTGTTTTCTATAACAGTGGTTTGTTCCTATCCATACTTAAAATGTAAGCTTTCTTCAAAAAAAAAGAAGAATTTAAGCCTTCTTATAAACTTGATAGCCTTTCACTTTCAACCATTTTTCTAAAGTAGAAGAGTATTTTTTTATGTTTTGAGATTATAATTATAATACAACATTGAGATGATACAACATGATGATAAATATGAGATCCTAATAACAAGAAAATAATTATAGGACAGTATTTCTCCCTTCCATTTTCTTTCCCACAAGTCCCTAATAAATCCATTGCATTTCATGATTCATAGCCATAATTAATTTGTATAACTTAGATTTTCTACCCAGGCCACTAGACGCTGCCCTGGTTATGTTTTTTTCTAGTCTCAAACTAGAAATTCTTCCACAGTCACAGGAGATGATGCTAGAAACCAAATGTCTTCAAATAAGGTGGGGCTCCAACATGTGGACCAGATTTTGTAGCATCTATAGTGGGAATTAACGGCAGGTAGATACAATATAGTTACTCATGTGAATAGTTCTTTCTCTCAATTTCAGCTTCTTGTAAATTCAGCCACAGAGCAACACATGATGCTCCCATTCTAAAATTTTGAGAAAAATATGCCTCATTTTGCAAATGTTGAATTTGAGGGCCAAGAATGTTTAAGCTACATGTTTTTGGCTGTGCAACTAATTACCAGCAGAGCTGGAAACAATGTTTAAGATATCTGTTTTGTGCACTCTATGCTGATTGTAACTCCTTATTCACTTAAGAACGAAAAAAAAAAAACAGAAACATTTTTGAACTGTCAAGGAGCAATTTCTAAAATAAGCCACATGGGCATAATTCTGTATACTGCAGCTGACCACTGAAACATGAAGGCCGGCTTGTGAGGGTTTCTGACCCGCCCAGTACCCCACAGCCGGCAAGCCCCAAAGAAAATCACAGAGAGTCTACATTAGGTTATAAACTGATTGGCCCATTAGCTCAATCTCTAGACCAGCTCCCATAACTTATATTAACCCATTGTTCCCATCCATGCCAGGCACATGGCCAGTACCCTTTCTCAGCTGGGACAGGGACACATCCTGCTTCCTTGGTGGTCTGTGCGGGAATGCCAAGGGAGCTTCCTGTTTCCCAGATTTCTCCTGTTCTCCCCTCTACTTCCTGTCTGGTTTTCCCGCCTATACTCCCTGCCTGGCCAATCAGCATTTATTTAAAACATGATTGACAGAATGCACCAGAGCATAGCTTTTGGGACAGCATTAGCATATGTGCATATGACTTCTGAACGTCTTGTAGTCAGTTTGTTTTCGAGGTACAAACACCCACATTACCAGGTTTCTTTCTCGATGCCTTTTTTCTTATTAAATGTTGACTACAAAATTGAAAACAAGAAATTTGGATAAAAACCAAACTATAGTAGCCACTATTATGTAAGCTATGCTATTTAATTAGGTTTCTGTTTATGAATTCCAGTCATACTGAATATTCCTGGACTTAAAGGCAAGTCAAGGTATTCACAGAATAAAATAACATCATAGAGTGATAATTAGAAAGACTACTTCTTTGAAGTGACGACTTCAGAGAGCAAATTAAATTTGATTTTAGAACAGATAGTTCAATCAGGACTGTTGGTGAAAAGCCACGAAAACAAGGACAACAGAAATGGCAGGCCTATCCGCCATCTTTCTTCACTCCATTATACACTGCCGGAGAGAATATATGTTATCACATGTAAATTTGAGACGCTTGTCTTGAATGACTTCCTGAAAGATGAAATCCAAGGAAAATAAAGGGTGGCAAGTTTAGATGATCTACTTCTAAACGGTTAAAGAAAGACTGAAGGTAACAAGGAATACACAAAGAAGAGGGAAGGAAGCAGGGAAATAATCAGCATTTCTAATGCCTTCTGGTGCAAATAGTTTATATTCCACTTTTTTTTTTGGTTTTTCGAGACAGGGTTTCTCTGTGGCTTTGGAGCCAGTCCTGGAACTAGCTCTTGTAGACCAGGCTGGTCTCGAACTCACAGAGATCCCCCTGCCTCTGCCTCCCGAGTGCTGGGATTAAAGGCGTGCGCCACCACCGCCCGGCTTTGAGCATGTCTTGATAAAATATTTAATGTGAATGAACGAGTACCCAACTCGTTTATGTTCCCCGAGATTACTGTACACACTGTCCTGTTAAGATACTGTGAAATGGTTACCATGGGAACAAGAAAGACAAAATAACTGTTATGATCCTGAACAAAGATTTCTATAACAGAGGCAGAGATTCTCCAGAGTACGGTGTCAGCTAAATAGTATGAGTTGCAGGTTTTGCATCTTGTGTGCTAACTGGGATGGAAGCTTCATCCAGAGATCTCAAATGGTAGTAGAACATGGTGAATTGTGTCCTGGAGAGACGGCTCAGAAGTTAAGTGTACTGGCTGCTCTGATAGAAGTCCTGAGTTCAATTCCTACTTGGGTCACAACCATCTATCATGACATCTGGTGCCCTCTTCTGACATGCAGGTATACATGTAGGCAGAACACTGTATTATAGTGATTAAATAAAACTTTAAAAAAATATGAATTGAACAGGACAGTGGTCATGCAAACCTTTAATCCCAGGACTCTGGAGGCAGAGGCTGAGTGACTTCCTGAGAATTTGAGGCCAGCCTTGTCTACAAAGGAAGTTCCAGAAACCCATCCCAAAAAAATCCAAAGGAAAAAAAAACAAGTGAATTGTGATACGTCTTACGTGTTAACTAAAAAACCATTACCATACCAGAAAAGTTCCAAACAGGTTTATACTATGACTCAAATACACACAATACATTTTAATGTAAAACGTTTTCTTTTGTCTGACTTCTGAGAACTGTTTCTGTACATCCGAAGAAGGATGCTTAAAAGAAATCCCACACTAGCTCAGAATTGAGAAATAGATGGTGATTTATTTAGGGGTAGACTCACAAATCAGAATCCTCTGATGGAACGGAGATCAGAAACCGAAATCTGCAACCGGAACAGAGAAGCCAGAAAAGAGGCCGAAGGCAGCCTCTGCATCAGCGTACATAGTACAAGAGGCCACGCCCAGTGGGTGGGTAACCACTAGCTGTAAGACTTCCTACAGCAGACGTTACTTTATTATTCACTGAGGATAGAGTTAGTGCCTTAAACAGGAGAGCAAGCCATTTTTCATCTCCAGTGGATATTCTATCCTATTTGGGCTAACAGATAGTTGATGCCATAGGAATTAACTCAGTGTCAATGCAACTGTATTTCCTTTACGTTTTTGAAAATATTTTTTTAATTTTATTTAAATTTTAAGTGTTTTCTTCCAAGTGGTTATAGGCCAAAAGCTGCTACGTTTTGTTATATGAAAAGTATTTTTACAGTATGAACGGACCCTGGGTTTAACCGTTGTGAAACAGCTGACAGGCAGCTACGTCACGTGTGAAACTGTGCTTTGAACTCACGTCTCTAGATGCTTGCTAGTGAGAATTCTGGCTTATATATTAGGCTTGTAGCTATTTTTTATTTGTCAACTTGTTTTATGAGTCAGGGAATTGTGAGCGACTGCAGAAAAGCCCCCGAGAAGACATTGGTCACTGGCCCAGGGGATGCAGCTGTAAGCAGATGGGATGTATTTAATAATCTGAGGATACGGTGAAAGGCTGAAAATTTTCAGTCTAGAGATTGCTACAACCATTGGAGTCTTAAACAGCTGTAGTTAATGGCACTGGGTCTGCGCATCACTGGCCCTATCAACTCTCAGTCAAGGAAAAGGAAGGGGCTGGCAGGGTCATACCCTTTCACCTCTGAACTATTGAGCTGTTGGGGCATAGGCTAAGGTGGAGAGGGAAGTAAAAGTGTGTGTGTGCTTTGTTATTTAAGCCTTCATTTCCTATTTCCTCCTGTGTCCTGTCCCCCTCCTCTCTTCCCCTTTGCTTCCTTTTACTTCTAGTTATTATTATAATTATTTTTAGTAATTATTAATACTATTTATTATTAATACTATTTGTTATTGATAATAATTAATATTAATTGTTATTAGTAGTAATAATAACAATAGCCATAGTAGTAATTTAAAATGTGTAACTACATGTATTAGTGACTTAGTACTGAAATATTGAGTAGTGTATCCTAGTAATTTCACTGTGACTAATACAATAGAATGAGGTAATGTACTTTTACTGCTGCCCTAGCTACTACCATTCTGTTGCTATGAAGAGAAACGAGAACCAAAGCAACACTCATAGAAAAGATTCAACTTCACACGTGCTTATAGTTTTAGAGAGTGAGCCCATGAGTACCATGGCAGAAAGAAGACAGGCATGATCCTGGAGCAGTAACTGGCACCTTCCCATGCCGATTAACGAGCAGCAGGCAGAGGGGCAAGACTTGCCTGCCCTGGCTTTTGAAACCTCACAGCCCGCTCCCAGTAGCAACACACTTTCTCCAACACGGCCAAACCTCCTAATCCATTCCAAACAGTTTCCCTAACTGGAGATCAAATATATGAGCCTATCGGGGCCATTAACCTTCACAAATACTATTATCAAATGTTACTGTTGATTGTAGATTTCTTTGACCTCTGCAATTTAGAATTCAAATACCATCCTGTAGAAGTATTTTGGACCAAGACATAATATTTTACTTGTGAATTAGGAATCTGCCTATGAGTTATTAAAGTTTACCAAGTGTTAAACTACATAGCATCTCACTCATTTATAATTACCTGTAATATTTTAAAAATTAAACATGTAGGGTTTTTTTTTTTTTTGGGTTTTCGAGACAGGGTTTCTCTCTGACTTTGGAGCCTGTCCTGGAACTAGCTCTTGTAGACCAGGCTGGTCTCGAACTCAGAAAGATCCGCCTGCCTCTGCCTCCCGAGTGCTGGGATTAAAGGCGTGGGCCACCACCACCTGGCTAGGTTTTTATTTTTAAGAACTAGGTAATAACAAGAATTGAAACTTTGTTTTCATAGTTTCAGGCTAAGGAAATAAACAAGATGGTTTAATGCCCTGGAGGGTTAAGAATTCTCAGTTTACTCTCTATTTCACATTTTTGTTATTCTTGTAAATTATCAAAGTCTCCTTCAAATGGACCGTGCTGTTTGCCCTTTTAAATTCATGATGGATGCTGCACAATTAACATTATCATGACAACTGGAATGTGGAAGCAATGGGCCTACGCAGTAATTACAATAAAATAACACTGACGTTTCTCAAGCATGCAGGTAGAAAATATGCTTTCTGAGCGTCTTATTTTTCTGTAAACTTTACTTAAATTTCTTTTACTATTAAACAAATTTCTTTATTGTATTCAATGCTCACATCTATTTTAGGATATTATTTAAGATATGCTTTTCTTTTTCACAGATTGTTTATGTTTTTCTTTTTCTTTCTCTATAAGAATGAGTATGATCTCACAAATAAGTTTGCTTACTCTATCTTATCTATTACTACTAATTGCTTACTATTATTTTTTGACTTTTTTTTTCTTTTTGGTTTTTCGAGACAGGATTTCTCTGTGGCTTTGGGGCCTGCGCTGGAACTAGCTCTTGTAGACCAGGCTGGTCTCGAACTCACAGAGGTCCACCTGCCTCTGCCTCCCGAGTGCTGGGATTAAAGGCGTGCGCCACCACCTCCCGGCTCTGATATGTTTTTATGTGTATATATATATATATATATGTACCATACACACACACACACACATATATGCATGTTTTGGTACATATATGCATCTGCTTGCCTGTGTTTGTACGTGTGTGTGTGTCTGTGCATATGTGGTATGTGGGCCCGATGTTAATGTTGGGTTTTTCTTTGGTCATTCAAATGAGACTCTTGCTAAACTGGAGTTCAGGTCTACGTTAGTATTGGTAACCAGTTTGCTTGGAGATCCCTCATCTCTGATTCCAGTGTGCTGGGATTACAAGTGTCGGCATAACTACTTGGCTTTTATGTGGATTGTCGTCATCTGAATTCAGGTTATCTTCTTATCTATTCAAAATTTTATATGCACATCCACTGAGTGACCTGTGTTCCATTAAAATTCAATGATTTATTAGATACAAACACAAGCATATATGAAGTATGAGTTATTAATTTTTTTCTCTACTTTCCTTGAAAAGTAGTTACAAATCAAGCCTTGTTGAATACCCACCTAATTTTGTAAGTGCATGCATTTTTATTTGTCTTCTAGGGCAAAATGAAACATATTCATTTCAACTTTATTTTTTCTAAACCATTATTTGCATTTTGTTCCTTTCTCTGAGATATCTAAAATTATCTATACCATCAATTGAGATTAAAAAGACTTGAATGACTCAAGATTGCTTTTATTCTTCTCAAATAATCCATCCAATATTGTTCAATCGTGTAGATGCGCATATATTATTTATGTTTCTAAACAGTAATTCAAATGTAATGCCATCAATGTTTAAATGCAGGCTGCCTAATCAGGTTGGATGACATAATTCTAGCATCTGTATATGAGAGGAAAATGATTGTGGCATAAGCCTTCAATGCTGGCAATAGTAAAATTTAACATGGAGAAAAGCACAAGGCTTCCTGGCAGGTTTTCAGGGTTTCTTTCCCATCCTTGTTATTTCTCAGTAAAGAACTGGTAGACTTAGTCACTTATGACCAATCTGCATGCATATTCTCTTTCTATATATTTGGTACAAATACTTTCATTGTGATTTTAAATGATGTTGAAGTACATTTTGATTAAATAAAAAGAATTGCACAGATAAGCCATTATAGTATTGCTATTATCTGTAGTCTGATGTGAAAAAAATAAGCAGAACAAACTAGATCTAAAAGAAGCAGAAAAGTCCAATAAGATAAGTTTCTATTAGGGAATACTCCCAAAAATATTACTTATTGATTGCTGCCGATTAATACTTTTGTTCACTGTAAAGTTTTGTCACATGTATTAGTTTAATAATAATAATAATAATAATAATAATGATAATAATCCTAAACAGATACTGATTGGCCAGTAGCCAGACAAGAAGTAGGGTATAGTCAGCCACCAAAGTGACTTAGTCCTAGCATGCTGCTTAGCAGATTTAAGACTCATGTACTAAAAAACAGGTAGAGATATGCAACAAATATAGATACAAAAAAAGCATCTAAACAGTTTAAAGTGTGTTTAAAAATGTATGTTTGCTTTGGGTAGAAAACAAAGGGATAGAGAAAGTCCTTAAAAAATTAGAGTAACCAGGTGTGGTGGCTACTTAATCCCAGCACTTGAGAGGCAAAGGCAGGTGGATCACTGTGAGTTCAAGGCCAGCCTGGTCTACAGAGTGAGTTACAGGACAGCCAAAGATACACGCAAAAACCCTATCTCAAAAAAGCAAATATTAAAAAAATAAAAATAACAGTTTTAAAAAAATCAGTCACATGAAGATGGAATACACAGAGAATCTGGATACTATGCTATTGTATTGTCTTTGAATTGTATGACTACTGAGGAAGGAGCAACAGCTGCTAAAAGGCATTTGATTATAAATGTTCCTGGATTAATCCAACCTATATATTTTAAAACATGCTTTGACTTCAAAATTTAAGTAAAAGTCGTTACTTTAGAGAAGAGGTCTTTGCTTCTGTTTCCACAGGGAATGAGAGGCTGTGGATTCATTCTGGATTAAGAAAAATAAGGTTTGATTGAGGAAGATTCCCTAAAAAGTCTGTAATGGAAACAGATGGCCCAGATGATCCAACATTTCACACTCTGTTGCAGTTTCTTCTGAGTTCTGCATCCCGAACAGGTTCAAGACTGCTGGCTGAGATGATCACCCCTCACAGAATACTCCAGTCAAAGACTTGACAATAATCCTAAATATTCTTTGGGTCCTAATAAGATTATCAGTGCCTCCAATCAGTAGGAAGTAACCTAAAAATCCTACACCCACATTTCCCCAAAATGGATTATGGATGTTTGTCTCTGTTTAGACTGTAGGTTACAAGTTGTTAGGAACAATGATCAGGAAAAATGCTAAACAAGGAGATTAGATTCATGGTCTTGTTTTGAAAGGAAAACCAGAAAGGGGTACTGCTGTGGGATAATGCTCTTGTACACTGTAAAGACTCATATTAGTTTATTGAAATGCTGATTGGCTAGTAGCCAGGCAGGAAGTATAGGCGGAGTGACCAGACTAGGAGAATTCTGGGAAGAAGAAAGGCACAGAGGCAGTCAGCAGCCAGACACAGTGAAAGCAAGAAGAAAAGAAGGTATCTATGTGGCTAAACATGGGTAAGAACTGTGGGTTAATTTAAGCTGTCAGAGTTAGTAAGTAATAAACCTGATCTAATAGGCCAAATATTTTATAATTTACGTAAGTCTCTGTGTGTTTCTTTGGGACTTAATGGCTGTGGGACCAGGTGGGACAGAACCTTCCATCTATAGTTAATAGCTAAGAAGCAACTTTCATCCTCCTAAGATTCAAATTAAAATAGTAACGAGGAAAAAAATAATGATAAGGGAGTTGAGAAGATAGATAAATCTGGAAAAGCATGTGCACCTTAGATTGGCCTCTGCATAAGGTTTGTGGTGCAAGCCTGAGGACCTCAGATTGGTTCCTACATTAAGAGGGACATAAAGGACTTAGCATCATAACACTGGCTTGTAATCCTCGCCCAGGGAAATGCAAGCAGGAGGACCCTACAGCAAGATGACTTAAAAACAAGGTGGCTGGCTCCTGAGTCATGACATCTAAACCTCTCCTCTGTCCTCCATATAAGTTCACCACATGACCACATACCAGTATGGTATACCAGCTAAATTTATGGTGAAGGACTTGGACCATTTACATTTCAAGGGGGTAATAAGATTACTTTTTCTCTCTTGTTAAATAGTTATCAATAGCTTGGCGGTGGTGGTGCATGCCTTTGATCCCAGCACTCGGGAAGCAGAGGCAGGCGGATCTCTGTGAGTTCGAGACCAGCCTGGTCTACAAGGGCTAGTTCCAGGACAGGCTCCAAAGCCACAGAGAAACCCTGTCTCAAAAAACAGAAAACAAAACAAGCAAAACAAGATTATCAGTGAGATTATCTTTTAAAAAGTAGGGTACAGAAGTTTTACTTCACAAACAAAGTCTTTCAATGAACAAAATAAAGGCAAATTCCCAAAACTCAGTCATTCTAAGAAGTTAACCTTTCAATGTCTCAATGATAATTCTGGTTTGTCATTTACCTGATGATAACATTCATACACTCTTTCAAATTTTCTGAAAAACATATCAAGATATTAGGTTGCATCACTACAGTTAATTTTAAATAGATTTTAAAGTATAATTCACAAAGTTATCTACAAATGTTAAATGTTAGACGAAGGCTCAGATTTGGGCAACAATAAAACGCATCGACACAGCACTGTGCAGAGTATCCAATCTTACAGCTTGCTCTGGACCGTAAGGTTCTGGAGCACTGCATTAGATCTCCTACACAATGACGTCACTCTCACCGCAGCTTGTGCTTTCAAGGCTAACAAAGGGAGAGATAAAACCTTCAAGTGGCAAAACATGTGCGATCAAAAGAGAACAGAATACGGAGAATAAATTGACAATTGAGGTAAGAGCATGAGCAGTCTATATTAAGCAAAATTTTGTTCCCTGCTAAGAATCTACCATTGCATGGGTTGAACATCTCTGGTGGGAGCCCTGGCTGTGTCATCCTATCTCCATCTTTGTGTCTTGCTAGAAAATTTTTTACCCCAGTAAGCACTTAATACTCAGACTTTCAGTGTTCTGTTGTTGAAATCGGGGGTGGGGGGGACTGGCCTTGAGCCACATTTGTAAATCAACTTTCAAGTACACAATCCATCACACCTTATCCGAATGCCAGTGTGCAGCTGGGTATCGCAGATGTCCAGAAGAATCACTCTTTGCTCCACACAAACAGATTCATGGGACAAAATGCAAAAAAGGGAAGGAAAATAATAGAAGAAATCAGCTTTATATTAGGAATATCAACTGGAAGTCTGACAGACTGATAGATGAGTCTACGCTGTTTAGAATGTGTTTAGTTTGTGTGTACTAAAGCGTAATCACTGTACTATTCTAGCATATCTCTCTTTCATTGATCTTTCATTTACTCTAAGACTCCACATGACTAGTCATAGGATACCGGCTACTTTGAAAGCACTCCCCAACACAGCTCTGCTGCCTTGAAGTTGGATGAGTGTTTTTTTGCTCTAGTGGATTTGAATATTTCAAGCACTGGTTTTAACGTGTTGGTTTAACATGAAGAAACGCAAAACTGATAACCTAGAGGCTTTGTTTTCATTCAACTAGAAAAACAAGATCCTTTCTTGCTCTTAAAATGAAGAAAATGTACATACCCTCAACACGGTCTGGTTTATTTAAAATCATTAAAATACTTTATGCAATAAATATAACCATTGGTTTTTCTTTATATGTTTGTAAAATTGGAATACATTAGTAGTTACAGTTTTTAATTCACAAAGGAATTGTAAATGCTTTCACTTTTCTATATTTTAACCAAGTACTAAATTCACACTTAGTAAGCTACACTAGAGTTCATATTTGCATCAATATATCCACAGACATTATATGTAAATTAGAAAAATTGGCCAAATGTACACACAATTTTAACCCTACATGCATTGTTCTAAACATGAACTGGTAATGAAAGTTCTGAAAAATATTTTTACTTCAATATTAAATCTCTTTCATCACAGTTGCTTCAAAAGAAAGGAACTTCCCAAATTAAGAAAAATGATAGGAATGGTGGCTCTGGTATAGGAGAAAAGACTGACTGGAGACATGCTATATAGAAGATCCTTATATTCTACTTGCTTGGACGTTTTGCTCACCATTTTTAATTTTTATATGCACAACTCATAAATGAGCAATGACCCAGCACTTCTTACATAGTGGCCAGCTGTGTCCAGACATTGTAGAGAGTAGAAATATAAATTGAAAGAAAAAAGCACATAGTTTCTGATGTGTTTAAAATTAATGACCTTCATTTTTAGTGTTTTAACCTTGGCGATGGGATTTTGTAGACAATACAAATACTAAACATGCATTCTTACTTTTTTAAAATTTTATTTTTAGTTCAAAGCAGTGACTGTACTGACATCAACTTCCACCTACTTAAGTTTGCCCAAATTTCACACTTATTTTTTAATTCTGTTTCACATTTTACCTTTATAAAGCAGCATTTCTGTTAAACCTTATGACTAATTTCCCAGAGTCCAAAAGCCAGTAATCTGAAAGGCGGATTCACAGCCAGAAACTCGTTCTAATCACATTAGATATCCTGGCAGAAGTAGAGTTTGTGGGTGACTGTCTTTCCTGCCAGCACGACAGAGTGGCTCAGGTGGCACTGAGAGCCAGGAGTCACATCAGAGCCACGCAGCACCTGAGAATTCACAACAGCAGGCACAGAGTCAGAAGCACAGGTGTTGTAAATGGCAGGAGCAGCAGGCTGTGTCCCGCCCGGCTCCCGGCCACGTCCACATGGCTATACCCGGAATACACAAATCACACACAAACTGGATTCATTTAAATACTGCCTTGCCCATTATCTCTAGTCTTTTCTTGGCTAGCTCTTCTATCTAAACTAACCCATTATAAAAGTCTGGATGTCACCACGAGGATCACGGCAGCTCTCTCCCTTCCTTTCTCTCTCACCGCCTTCCGCTCTGCCTACTCCACCCACCTAAGGGCGGTGTCCTATCGTATAGGCCAGGCAGTCCTTTATTCAACCAATAAGAGTAACAGAAATAAAGACGGACCCTCCTACACACAGGCAATGGCCATGTCAAGCCACAGCGTGCTGTGAAGGAATGTGAAGCCATTGGTCAGTGCCTGCTAATGCTTGTCTGTCTGCAGTTCCTTTGTCCTTCTCCTAAACACTAGCCAGTGTTAGAGAGTTGATTGTGGGATCAGAACGGTTGTGAGCAAACCATCTGCAAATGATGGGGGTGACATTGACCAATAGCAGCTCTGAGATCCAGGAATAAAATTTCTTACTGTTGATGAGGAGTCTGCGCGGTTCACAGGCTGGTTTTACAGCATCAAACACATCCAGCATTCTATTTCTCTCCACGTGTCATGTCATCCCCACTTTATAATGAAAATAAACATTCTTGTGACACCACAGTTTGTTTTTTATCGTCTATACATGCTATATAATACAAATTTTATACTTTGTAGTTGTGGGAATAAGAGGTTTACAAAGGGATACTCTATGGTTTTACTCTCTAGATTTGTATTTAAATTTGCACTTCCTAACTTTGCAATGTAAATTTATCAGCTCACTCACAGCACCTGTGTGATTCCAGAAATTATCAAGATAAGATCTAGGACAACTCCACCACGGTGACATCTGAGCCTGAGCTGCAACACAGGGCCATGTCTGGTTTCATGGCCCTACTGAGCCAGGGACTGTGTCACTATCCATAGCTCCCGTGGCCACCAGAGGCCAAGCAAATAACCAGTGTCTGGACTTTACTTGAGGCCAGGTCAGGGTCTGAAGGTCATGCTGCAGTTGGGGGATGTGACCATGTTGGTGTCTGAGGGCTGTGCTGCCACTGTGGATACGCCAGTCTGGGTGTCCTGCACTGCCACACAGGGCCGTGGTGTTGTCTGTGACCAGAAAGTTGCCTAGAGCCACACTGGGTCTGTAGACCTGCAGCAGTCAAGAGTCTGAGTTGAAATCCATGGCCCATATACCACTAGGACTGTGATGAAGCCAGGGGTCTGGTCAGCCACCTGAGACCACGGTTGGTGAATGAGGGCCTTGCTGCCACTGAAGACTTCCTAATATGGGTGGCTTGTGTGGTCTGTATTTTCTAGGACTGAGCAGCTGCGTCCAGGTCTGAGTTCCTGCTGCAATGGGGTCTGTGATGATGTCTTTGGCTTGTGTTACAAGGGAGGGCCAGAAACCACGTGCATTGAAATCTGAGTGCCTTGCTGAGTCCCTCATTGGCCCTGGAATAGATAGATGTCCCTGTTCCTCTCTGAATGCTGCAGCCGGAGAGCTGGCCCTATCCTTCATGGTAGAGTTGGCCCCAATGGGAGATACGGTCCCACCCCTCACCATGGTCATGAGAAGACTAACCCTGATAGACGGGCCTAGAAGAGCTGGCTACCCTCTTCACCTGAGAGGCTCGGTCCCAGTGGCCCAGACCAAGCAGGTCAGGTACCACCAAGACCCACATCCGGGGCCTCAGGTTGGGTCTAACATCCTAACATCCACCCCACCTATGACATGTTAGAGCTTATGAAGAGACTGGTCCTGGGAAGTGATAGTAACAGGGTCTCCATAAGATGGGGCAACAGCTGGATAGCAGAGAGGAGTTTAGGTAGGGTTCTAGTGATGATGGCGTGGCAGAGACCTTAAACCAGACCAATGACTCATTGAAATGAACATTTTTGCGGGTGGGGTTGATTGAACAAAAGGCTATACTGTGTGACTCGCTGAAGCTCTCCCTGCCACTAGGATGAACTAAGAGGTATTGGAAATATGGAAAAGCAAGGTGAGTTTTTTGCTTTGCTTTTTTTTTCTTTTCTTTTTGAAGTTTTCTTTGGGGAGGAATGCTGCAGGGGTGAGGGAAGACTATGGAGGGACTGGAAGGAGAGTGGGCTTGGGTTGCATGATGTGAAATTCCCAAAGAACCAATAAAGAATTTTGCTATAAAAAATAAGGGCCATTCCGAAATATAATTTATCTGATTTTACTAAGAATTGTTATGTTAACATTTAAATGTATGTGCTAATTTTGAAGATACCTTGAAATATCTATATATCTTCTAATTGATTTAAAAAGTATGTTATTACTCGATGCTGCCTTGCTCAGTGGCTCAGGGTCCTCAGTGATATGACTGCTTACTGCTGAAGTGGACCCAAGACCCTTGAGCACAAAGCCTGTGGCTTGGATGGGTTTTTTATATATGTCTTTACAAAAAAAATTTCTAAATCATTTCAAATGAAGAAATATCTAAGGAGAAAGTTTAAACTAAATTGGTAAAGTAGCTTAATTATTAGTTGGCTTACCCAACACTGATCATGGGTTCAATCCCAGCCTGCATGAAATGCAGTCCCAACATCTAGGAGGTGAAGGCAGGAGGATCAAAAGTTCAAAGTCACCCTTTGTCTTCTATATAGCAAGATTGTGGCAAACTTGAGCTATATGACACCATGTCTCAAAAGACAAAGAAACAAACAAACAAAAACACAAATCTGAAAATACAAAATAACCAATAAAACTAAAATTGACTAGTGGCATTTTTTGTGTTTTCTTTTATCTTGCTTTTATTTTTAAAAATAGTTTCTCTCTGTGTATATACTTGATGGTCCTGCAAGATGAGATTTTAGGTGACATACACCACCATGCATATCATCCTAAATTCTTGTCTGTTCTATTTTGTATAAACTACAAATACGTTTGTTAGCAAATACATGATAATGTTACATTTCCAATAACTTTTTCTAACAAAATCTTAGTTAAATTATCAATATTCAATGCCTATAAAAGATTTAGAGATTTATTTTAGGTTGTCACAGAGAACATAAATACTGTAATCTTGGAAACAAACAATTATCAAAAGTTCTTCCTTCTATTAACAGGAAACAGTTAAATATTCTTTTATATTCCAATCATTCCTTGGAGCTGTATGAAAGTTAGTGATTTCTGTTCGGAGTGAAGGTAAAACACCATCTGAAATTAAGAAAGGAGATTCATCCGCTCTCAGTATTTCTTAACTGCCTGCAACTCTTTGTATAGGATTGAAACCTCCGTGGCTTTGTTCCCTGTCCCCACCCCACAACACACACACACACGCACACACACACACACACACACACACACACACACACACACACACACTCATGCCTATTGGTATACTCCTTTAGCCATTAGGGAAGTCATGTTGGTGAGACTTTATTTGTACAACTTCTGATGCTGTTAAGACACAGTCTCCCATCCCTCTGGCTTTTTTTTTTTTTATTCAGTCTGATGTTACTTCTGGTGTTACTAAGACAAATTCCTCATTCCTCTGGCTTTTTCATTCATTCTGCCCAACCCTTAATTCAGTAATAGTCCTTCACACTCAGGTGTGAGAATTGATCTGTAGTGGGATCCATTGGGACTAGGTTCTACAGCTCTGCATTTTGATTGGTTGTACTCTGCTGGAGTGATCTCCATGTGTTGCAAAGAGAAGTATTCTTTTTTTTTTTTTTGGTTTTTTCGAGACAGGGTTTCTCTGTAGCTTTGGAGCCTGTCCTGGAACTAGCTCTTGTAGACCAGGCTGGTCTCGAACTCACAGAGATCCGCCTGCCTCTGCCTCCCGAGTGCTGGGATTAAAGGCGTGCGCCACCACCGCCCGGCAAGAGAAGTATTCTTGATGAAATGTGAGGACTACTCTTGCATGTGGGCATAAGGAAAACATTTAGAATGTAGTTAGGGGCTAGTGACCAATTTGGTAGCTGTAGGTTCTCCTTCAAGGTCTGTGATGTCATTAACTCTGAACAGTGGGCCAGCTTTCTGGTAGCAGGCTTGATTTTCCTCTGTTAGGGCAGGTCTTAATTCCAGAGTTGTTGGCTACCACCTATGTATGCCTGTAAATCTTGTGCCAGCCTGCTGGTTGTGGTGTTTCATAGGCTCGGTAGGTAGGTTTGCTTCTTTCTTCTGGAGAAATACGCACAGTGCCTTCAGGTACCACGCAAGTGAGTGTACAGTGGGAGGTGTTCAGGTAAACTCCAGCCAAGGGGCCTCTGTGCCTTATGTCTGAAATGCATGTTTACAGTGACAGAACGCATCTTCCTCAGAGAAGAGCGCAACCCTCTGTTGTTCAATACCAAATGGTCAGCCCTGAAAACATATTCATTCGATTAAGATTATATGGATTGAGCAGATTATATTTATGGGTTTAGGATGCATAGAAAGATTAACGAAAAGAAGGTTACAGGTTTGATAGAGAGCGAGAGGAGATATATGGGAGTGTTTGGAGGGTAAGAAGACAGGGCAGAGTGACGTCATTATATTATAATCTCAAATAAAAAGCATTTTTTTTAAAGAGAAAGGAAAGTTAGAAAGGACATTCAAGCTTTGTTCAGGTCAAATAAACGATGCAGGGAAAGAGAAAAACTCTCTCTTCTCACGTGCTTCGACTGAAGCAATCTGCTAAGTAATGCCAACCTTTCTTCAGTTCTCACACAGTCTCAAACTGTCGTATTCGTGATCCCCACTTTCCCGGTAATTTGAGATTGTAAGATTAAATTAGTATAGACCGTAGAGAAACTATGCATTAACCGTAAACTAGGTTGCCTTTAAAGTCTAGCCTCTTATCTGCTTCCCCGCCAGAATGTTTTGGAGTAGCAGATTTTTGTATGCCGTCCATCAGTCTTATTGATCTGTCTGATTTTTTTTTGATTTTTTTAAAACTTATTCATTTATTTTTGTTAAAAGCAAAATTTATATTTACTCCCCTTGTTCCCGGCCCTCCCGCTCCCCCACTACCCC
>JAQHUG010000268.1:1958608-2029535 GCA_028555095.1 Dicrostonyx torquatus | reverse complement strand
TAAAAAAAAAAAAAAAAAAAAAAAAAAAAAAAGAATATGATATCTTTTAATGTGTTACTAATACGACAACTGTTGAAATGAAAAAGTTACCAATAATTATTTAAGCACATTTTAGGATATATTTATGGGACAAAACTTTATAAAATCCTCTTAAGTCAAATATGCAAGGAAATGATTAATATTTGTGTTGATGCATGTGCTGACTGTTCTGATAAAATTAATACACGTTATAAATATGGTTTGAATGTAATGTACTCATAAGCATGCACAGTTAACTGTGGTAATTAAATATAAAATATATTTATGAAAAACCATGTGCACCAATTGGAGACATATATATCATAAAAATAATTTATGTGAGCATACATGACATGTGGTTGTCTGAATACTTCCTTATTTATAAATGAATATTTTCTCTTGCAATTTCGGTGAGCAAGTTTAATAAACCTAAAATAATTTTGCAGAGATAATGCTGTGATTATTAGAGAACATCTCTCTGCTATACATTTATTAATATCTTTATATAGAGGAAAAACTTGAGGCTTTCCCAGTTTCTGGAGTAGACTGTTTTGTTGATACCAATAGTAACACACATCTATTTACTATTACATATAGGTGGACCTGATCCACCTTGATACATTTTATAATAAGAAAAGTTGGATATGGATAGCGCCTGCATGGGAGTTGTAACTGCTTTCTCTTCAGAAAATAATGAATATCCTCATACAAGAAGAGCACATACAGATCATTCAACTATATGATGTACACTTACGAATATAGTTACATCATATAGTTGAATGATCTGTATGTGCTCTTGTTGTATGAGGAGCGGGCCACATCCCGCCTCCTGGCTAGCTTACACCCCCGAAATAACCACACAGAAACTGTATTATTAAATTACTGCCTGGTCATTAGCTCTAGCCTCCTATTGGCTAATTCTCACATCTTGATCTAACACATTTCTATTAATCTGTGTTCACCATGAGGTCGTGGCTTACCAGGAAAGATTCTAACCAGTCAGTCTCAGGCAGGAGCTTCATGGCATCTGCTACACTTACCTTCTTCCTAGCATCCAGTTCTGTCTTCCCCACCTATCTAAGTTCTGCCCTATCAAAAGGCCAAGGCAGCTTTTTTATTCAACCAATGAAAGCAACACATAGACAGAAGAACCTCCTACACCATGCTCTCATTGTCTTATGCTGAGCTATAAAGAATGGTGACATCGGCCAAGTGGTGGTGGTACACACCTTTAAGCCCAGCACTCAGGAGGCAAAGACATGTGGATCTCTGTGAGTTCAAGGCCTCTCTGGTCTGCAAGAGCTAGCACCAGGACAGGCTCCAAAGTTATAGAGAAACCTTGTTTCAAAAAATGAAAATAATTAAAAAAAATGGTGGCATCATCCCAGAGAGGGCTGGCTACTGATGGTGTAGAACTGTGTGCTTAAGGGGTGTGCAATACACAGCCATTAATGTAAGTCTGCTGAGCAACGGAAACTTGCTAGGTGCTCTGTCTTCTACAAGATGATTTTCTGAAGCTGCTTCTGTTTTGTCATACTTGTGATTTATAACTGTTTCCAATTATATCTAACTTATTTTTCTATCCCACGCTTTACTAAATTTTCCATTTAAACAATGTTTCCTGTATTCACTTGATTAAAAGGGCAAATTTTCATTATTTCTTTGAGAAAATATGAAAAATTGCTGATACTAATAATTATACTAATTAATAATTATTAACAAGCACCAATTTATTTCATTAACAATTTATCATCTAATAATTTATTCAATGATTTAATAATTTATCACAATAAATGATATTGATAAATATTAATGCATAATTAATAATTATAATGATTATTCCTAATTTGAAAGCTTTCTTTGAGATTATAAAGTACAATCCACCACCTAAACTCCTATTTTATATATGAGACATAAATATTGAAATCATACTATGGGAAATGTCATGATAACAAGTCAAAAGAAAGGAAAGTAGTAATTAAAAGGCATTTTTTAATTTTAGGGTAAGAGAAATAAAAAGGTCTATGTTTAAATATAATAAAAACTATACTTTCATCGTATAGTGAGTAGAGGTGAAATGTAATTACTACAGCTGGTTGTCTTTTCAATAACTGAAAAGAAACAGCTCAACAATGTTAGTAAGCAAGACTTGTACAGCCTTTAGCTCCTCTCTCTCTCTCTCTCTCTCTCTCTCTCTCTCTCTCTCTCTCTCTCTTTCTCTCTTTCTCTCTCTCTCTCACACACACACAAAAGCATAACATTCTTCTTCTTCTTCTTCTTCTTCTTCTTCTTCTTCTTCTTCTTCTTCTTCTTCTTCTCCTCCTCCTCCTCCTCCTCCTCCCTCTCCTTCTCCTCCTTCTCCTTCTCCTCCATCTCCTTCTCCTTCTTCTCCTTCTCCTCCTCCCCTTCATACTCCTCCTGCTCCTTTTTCTCTCCCTTTACCTTAGAAGAAGGGACTTCTATTTCATCGTGAACCATATGAGTGAGACATTGAAGGTATATTTCCCCATATTCTCTAAAATTTAGAACAGTCATGTTCCTGAGTTTTGGAAAATAGGCCCAATAATGGTGATGTAAATAATGTCACAACACACCCTTAAAGGAGACTGCGTATCCTAAATTTTCCTTGTCTGTCTTAATAGCTGGGCTGTGGATATTGTGATGGGGCAGTCGCATCACAGACAAACTGTGTGTACAGTGTCTATGCTCATCCCAGAACACAAATACTCTATATATAACAAATAATTGACCTCTTCCATACTGCAATTTTATTCTTTATTAGGCATGCCAGCATCTAACTCAAATAGATTAAGAAAACACAAACAAAAAATTCATAATTGGAATAAGTATGAATATGGAATTAACATTTTATTGGACACCATGGTTCTGATTTTGAAGATGCTCTCTGTAGACTATAAGGGAAGTCAGTACATAATGAGAACAGTGAATTTCTCATGTATGTTTTAGTGAGAACAAAAGTTAAGTTTAAACAGGAGATAAAGAGGCAACTCAATGGAATAGGATGCAGTCAGGAAGGTATGATGTAGGAGGGTTCTTCTGTATTTTATGTTGCTTTTATTGGTTAATAAAGAAGCTGTCTTGGCCTTTTGATAGGGCAGGACTTAGATAGGCAGGAAGAAGAGAACAGTATGCTGGGAAGAAGACTGAGTCAGGGAGAGCCACTATGAAGCCGCCAGGGTCAGACATGCTGAATCTTCCCAGTAAGTCCACTACCTCGTGGTGACTTACAGACTATTAAAAATGGGTTGAAATAATATGTGAGAGCTAGCCAAGAAGAGGCTAGTGATAATGGGCCAGGCAGTATTTAAATGAATACAGTTTGTGTGTAATTATTCCAGATATAAACCAGGGCCAAAAGCAGACCAGCGGCTGGGAGCTTGGCGGTAGCTGGACACAGCCCACTCCTCCTCATTACTACAAAGGTAAACATAAGGAATTGTAACTGGGTGTGAGGCATCCAAACTAAACAGATAGGAGGAAGGGAAAACATCTGAGCTATGAGGTCAAGATGGCGGCTCCGTTGACTTTTATTATAATTTTTATTCTAATAGAGCTGGTGGTAACAGGCTAAACTGCAAGTAAACATGTCTTCTAACAAGAAAGTTCTGCCTAGGAAACCACCTCTGACCACCTGAGATTAGGGCCCAACTAAAGTATCCAAAAAAGATTGCCATTACATGTTGGTGGCTAATAATAAACAATTTGATGATATAAATATAAGAAGAAAAAGCTTAGTCCAATCAACAGGACTTGAACTGCTTGCAAATCCCGTGGGCATTTGTTCTTTCAAGTAACTAACACACAGCAGACAGTCAAGGTCAAGACTGGAACCAGATAGACAGGGATGCCTCAAATTCCCCTGGTGAATGAATATCACATGATCATCATCTTGGTTGGCTCATTAGAGCTCAGAAAATCAACCAACCCCACAGAAGTTACTTCAGACTTTGTTCAGTTTTTGCAATACCCCTATAAAAATCCTCAGGAAAAGGATGTTTTCCTTTCTGAAAACCCCTCATACTCTTGGGAGTTTTCGCGCATTTTCTCATTGTCTTTTGCTTCCGAAATAGCTCTTAAGAAAGTGTGCCTCCTCCTTGCACAGCTCGCATGGCAGTCCACAATTTTAATTTCCGAAGTTGTGAGAACACTGACGTGGAGAGCCACTGCCCCTGTGGATCTCGGAAGTCCCTACAGAATAGTGCCATGTCATCAGAAAGAAGCAAGACTGGATTGGAGTTACAGAAGTATATGTCGGGGGCTTTTGGGGGGGGCTGTTTTCTGTATTGACTGAATCTGAATGGTGAGAAGAAAGGACTCAAGGTTTGGAGCTACGGAGAAGAAAAGGTTAGAACTGACTCAGCTGTATAGCCATTCCCTTGGCAAAAAATAAAAATAAAAATAAATTCAAAACTCTGAAAATGCTAGATTTTTTTTTTTACTTTGGAGGAAAAGACTTGTAGTATGTATTCAACATCTGGAAGCTCAGTAACTCCCTAGGGTGGGTTTTGGTCTTAACTCTGTAGGGGCCTGGAAGAGAATCAGCCCACACTAGCAGCTCAGGTAGCTGAATGCAGAGTGGGAGGTTTGGATGTATGCATCCTCACCAAAACCCATTCCGCCACAGTTGTGAAACTCCCAGTGATGAGGAAGAGAGGTCCAAATAGGCATCCAATGTTTCAGCTTTCGGGGCCTCCTGAAAGGTTGGGATCAGACACTGCCAGAACCTAACCTATTCCACATGCCTACAGCCCTCTCCGAACAGAAGGGGCAGAGCGGAGTCCTGCTGCTTCAGAGTATAGCGAACAAACGCAGAGGGAGCGAGGGACTGTTAAGGAGAAAGTAGGACCTGTCTCACATGTACAGAGAAGACTCATACATAGAAACATGTGAGGTCTCAGATACCAAGCCAAGTTGACCGGCAAGGGCTTCTGCGGAACGAAGCAAGTCCATACAGTCTCCGAGCTGTCAAAGATGCATCTGTCAGCCCCAAGTGTCATGGACACAATGGTCCAGGGATGTATAGATGAATTAGAAAAAAGTAAAAATCGGTGAGTGGATCATTAAGAAATAGTATGCTTTAATTACCTGAAAAATACATAAAAAGTAATCATCATAATGATGTTTTTAAAGAGTTTAGTTAGGTTAAGAAAATGATGCAATGAGAGTGTGTGAGTCCCCTTCTAAGACAGACAAATGGAAAAACAAACAACAGACCTCCACTGTTATAATGTTTTTCAAGTCTTCCTCAGACCAAAAGTGAATTTAGAAAAAGCTAGTGGGCACACAAATGATTTAATTTTATGTTTCTGAATATTAATGAATGGATATAACTTTGTGTATGCTGTAGAAGGCCAGAAGAAAATGCTTCTTAAGCCTGTCCATCTCTTATACTTTATTGTGGACTGGAGTGAGTCCTTATAACTTATTCTGGAGGAAAGCTCAGCATTTGCCTTTAATTACTACATTAATTACTACATTTAATATTTATTTGAAGGAAGATTTTTATATGTAATATAAAAATAAAACCTTACAACATTTATCCAAAGATGAAATATCTGCAAGATGGGCCTGCTCATATGGCTTTCATGGTCTGTAACATGAGTGATGTCATCTTGTGGCTGTCATAGGCTTTAACTCATGGTCACACGTACTGCACTAAACTAGTCTATCTGAAGCATAAAGCAAGGAAGGAGGAACCAGCCAATCTTTCCATCTTAATGTAAAAGTGAAAAATAAGCCCATGTTTTTATGTGACTTTAGTCAGCATTGAGTTATGAGACCACATGCAGTTACGGTGATTGAGAAAATACATAGTGCTCAGTCCAATTATTTGTGAGAGTTATAGTCTATGAAGTTGCTGCGAACATGGAACACTGTGCCACTCATTCAAGAGGACCTGGAGACTCTGATCAAAGCATTTCCACACACTGATCAATATACAGCCGTATTTTATGTGCTTCTGTTTCAGAGCCCTTGTTTACTACGTCTTACTAATCCTTAAATATTGAATTTGTAGCTGGTAGATCTACAACGCGTTCTTGAAGAAAACATGACCCTCTCATTTTTCTTATGGCCTCTGCTGTAGGAGCACCACCACACTATACTTTGGACTTTAATAAAGCTAAAAGCACTAAGATAGAGCATAAAAATGAGAAAAAATACAGTGCTAAGCAGACTGTCCAAGGGCACCTTGTCTTTGAGTATGAGAGCTGGGAACGACAGCAGAATGACTTACCGATTGGACTTGGTCAACAGTATATATCAGTTTATTAGATTCTCTTGTCACCTGGCAGGTGCTCACAGACGAGAAGAGTCCAAAGGGTCAACTTGGGTGTATTAGTAAAGATGGCAAGTAGACCACTCTGAAAATACAGAATAAATTATAGTAACTGATAGGCACTTCCTTTCTCGTGCTAAATCAGGGAAGAAACGGGAGTGAGGGATGAACCAAGGAGATCTTGCCCCAGAGGTGGTCCTGATGAGGGTGAACTGTGTCTAGACTGTGCTATAATGTGATGCATTTCTGTGCATTGGTCTCATTCACAAGGTGGGGGGCATGGACAATGAATTCATCAGCTTAGGGCTAGAGATTAGTAGCAACATGCAGCATGGTCAGAGAATCTTTAAGGAAAATCTCATGAGTAGAGGTGGCCGACCAGTATAGAAGCCAAAAAAATCTACCATTTATTTGTATTTTTTTTTATCTTGATGTTTTTGAGTCGCTAATATCATTCTTTATATTTAGTAAGGTCTGTCAGGTAGGTGCTCCGAGGTGAAGTATAGAAGTAGAGGCAGGGTCTGAGCCTCTGAAATCATGTGTGTGTAACTGGAGAAAAATGCAGGCTCATGGCTGGGCGGTGGTGGCGCACGCCTTTAATCCCAGCACTCGGGAGGCAGAGGCAGGCGGATCTCTGTGAGTTCGAGGCCAGCCTGGGCTACAAGAGCTAGTTCCGGGACAGGCTCCAAAGCTACAGAGAAACCCTGTCTCGAAAAACCAAAAAAAAAAAAAAATAATGCAGGGTCCTGATCTTTGAATGAATGGGTAAAGAACTAAATTATCATGTGGGCGTATAGAAAAGTCAGCATTTACTTGTCCTTTCTCTTCCACATCGACATAAAGAAATGAGCTTGAGAAAGTATAAAAACTGAATTTCTGTGTGGCTTTGATAAACAGAATGTTTCTCTCAAACTAAGGAAATCTAGCACTGTATGGCATGGGGCAATGAAAATGTTCTTTTTCTTATCTAGAACACACGCGGTCTCCTGAGACATGGGGCATAAAGGAAAACTTGAATGTTCCTTCTGGATCTTTAGCAGAATAGAAGCAAGCTGAAAGACCAGAAGTCTTAACTGCCATATTAGTGCAATGAGAGGAATTTCCGATCTACAGGATGGTGTGGACAGCACACAGAAGGGAAACTGAAAGCATCACTCGTTGAACCATGAGACACATTGACATGCAGATGCTTTATTATTTCTGTTAAAATCATTAAAATTGTTTCACCTGTGCTTACAGTCCCTTTAGGATCCCGTCCCCACACTTGGTTATGTCCCACATCGTCTGCACCCCAAGGAGCACCCTCACAGTAAAACGTCCTCCTAGAATTTCACTCTTTCATGTGTAAGGTATATATTTAAATATATTTAGCAAAATCACTGGGCTTCACTAAACATTTTCCTTCCATAAAGGATATTTCAAACATTAATTCATTTTTAGCACAGTAAGGGAGAACCAAGATATTTATTATGATATTTGGATATTATGATATTTGGATATTTATTATGATATTTGGATATTATGATATTTGGATATTTATTATGATATTTGGATATTATGATATTTGGATATTTATTATGATATTTGGATATTATGATATTTGGATATTATGATATTTGGATATTTATTATGATATTTGGATATTATGATATTTGGATATTTATTATGATATTTGGATATTATGATATTTGGATATTTATTATGATATTTGGATATTATGATATTTGGATATTTATTATGATATTTGGGTCACGTGGTTATGGAGGCTATAACCGTAAACTATGTGCAATGGAAAACCAGGAAAGTCAGTACTCTGATACAGGGTGGTGAGGGAGGACGGTGCTTTAAACCCCAGAGTCAGAGGTCTGAAAAGTCAAGGTACAGATGTGTTTGAAGGAAAAGGTGGTATCCTTTTCTCAAGAAAACAAACATAATTGTCCTTGATTCCACCTGCCTGTTCTCTCTGGCCCTCCACAGACTGAAGGATGCCCACCTATGCATGGGAGGGTAGGTCACCGCGTTCTCTGTATAACTTCCAGCATTAGCTCCCGCCAGCAATACGCTCCCAGACACATGCAGAACAATGAGTCCTCTCAGATTTCCCAGCATCATTTTGAGCAGATAGGTGATCGATCAGATGTAGTTACCTATAAGAGACACCAGGTATCATTGTGGACGGTTTACTGGGCACTTTACTAAGCATGTAGCATTGAATAGTGAAGCCAACAAAACAAAAAAACCTTTCTGAAGGCAACACCCAGGTCTGAGTGTATAGAATTATCTACTCTAATATAACTAAGCAGGGGCATAAGTCAGGCAGCCCAGACTTCTGAAAAAAGCAATTTTCTAACTATTTTATATCTAGTCATACAAAAATATTATATATATGTAACAGATGTTATGTGTTTGTAAAGTATTAAATGTATGCTATTTAAATGACGACACTATATCACAAAGATAGGGGGATGTTTACTTCAAATTATACATTTATGGTGAACATTGAAGCTTCCGTAGCAGGATATAAGAAGGAAGGTGAAGATGGATGTTATAGAGCTTTTCATTGCTGATGACACAGAAAAACAGAAACCTCCTTAAACTGCCTCAGTGTTTTATTTTCCTAGTTTTTATTGTTGAGTAGAAAATGACTATAAAAGCATGGGAATAGTTTTAATACATTGTTAAAAATGTGTCCGCTTTTAGCAATGAAAACAAAAAGTGAGACTTTTTTCTTAGTTATTACATAATGTACTAGATTTATATGAATTAACGTGTGTGATAATACCAACATTCCATGTCAGAAAATAAACTATGATTATTCTCAAAAACTTTACCCATGATACTTAAACTCCTAAAGCAACTTTTATATGTTTTTGTAGTATTAGTAGATGTGTTGTCAGTTTTTGATAAACTGTTCAAACTTTTGAGTTTTGAGCTAACTTTGCCTTTATTAAACATAAAGCAAAGAAAACCAACCTATAAATCACAATCCCAGAGTACCTAGACAACAATGAGAACCCTAAGAGAGACATACATGGATCTAATCTACATGGGATGTAGTAAAAGACAAGATCTCCTGAGTAAATTGGTAGCATGGGGACCATGAGAGAGGGTTGAAGGGGAGACGAGAGGCAGGGAGGGGAGCAGAGAAAGTGTAGAGCTCAACAAATTAAAAAGAAGAAAATGAAAGATCCACCCCCCGGGGGAAAAAAGCAAAAACCAAAATGTTCTGGGAACTCACTTTAGAGAATTTTCTTTTTAGTCTACGTATGTTGTGGTTACTTCTTTCCTAGTCCCTTCCTTCAAATCATCACTTGTATGTTTGCTGCTTACCTGAAAGCTAAACTGTGTGTTTTTAATATTAAACTTTCAGTATTTTGTCCATGTTTTACATGAGTAAGCCTTATTAGTTATTCTCTTTAAATTCCCTTACTGAATTTCTACAAACAAAACTATTGCTTTAGAGACATTTTATTTTGTTCCTCACATCCTAAACTACAGTCAATTTATAAGGTGCACTCAAAAATACAATAAAACTGGGCTGGAGAGATGGCTCAGTGGTTAAGAGCACTGGCTGCTCTTCCAGAGGTCTTGAGTTCAATTCCCAGCAACCACATGGTGGCTCACAACCATCTGTAATGAGGTCTGGCGCCCTCTGCAGGCCTGCAGGCATACGTGCAGGCAGAACACTGTATACGTAATAAATGAGTAACAAAGAAAAATCTGGTGAAACTATCATTAGCTAATTTACTGTTGTGTAGCATTTTCCTGCTCATGAGCCATGCAGCATCCTGTGACCTTTATTCGAACCACAGATACTCTTCTGTAAAGAGTGATCTCCAGAAGACTTCAAGTAAGTGTACTTTTAAATCCTTAAGATTAGGTTTCTTTGCTTTTCACACACACAAAAAAAGTAGTTGCAGATGCTCACAGTATTTTATTTCTATTTTGTTCCATTGTGCACAAACTTCCAGAACGGACCTTAGTTTGAATTTGATACTTCTCTCCCTTGGAGTCCTTTAGCTTTTCTCATTGGAATATGAAAAACATACAAATAAATGTGTCAAATGAGCATTATTATGACAAATAAGTTTTAATGTAGATTCAAAATATTTTCAAAAAGAGTATCTTCTTAATAATTCACTTAATTAATAGACTAAAGTAGACTTTCCATCAGACCATGTCAATTCCGTGAAAAATCTCATGGTTTCTTTAAACATTGAATGCAATAAAAACCTTTACTCAGGTCAGGAAAGGGAAAAATATCTTGCTTAATGGTGTAGATTGTTTCTACTAGAAACCTACAGCTAACAAAAAAGCCATTACCATTAGAACTAACCCTGAGATGAGTACCCTGACCTACATTTCCAAGTAACAATAGCTAAATAGTAAAGCCTTTTATGTAACAAAAACTTTTTGTTCATGACTAAAATTGGAACTAAACTAGGTGTCAAGATTGGTTTCATCAAGTAGATTTGTGTGTGTATGTGTGTTTTCTGCAATTAGGTCAAATGAAATCCATTCTCTGTGCATCTCTCAGTCTTCACGTTTTTATGATAAAAATGATTATTATTTCGATCACTTTGCCTCCACATCCAAATGCAGAGAGTAATCAAAAGAATCTGTGTAACTGGAGGTTCTCTCCCACCTGTTAGTTCCTGAATAACCACTCTGAGGTTAGATATTAATTACAACCCATTTGGCCTATTACCTCAGGATTATTATTACTATTATTATTATTTTGGTTTTTCGAGACAGGGTTTCTCTGTGGCTTTGGAGCCTGTCCTGGAACTAGCTCTTGTAGACCAGGCTGGTCTCGAACTCACAGAGGTCTGCCTGCCTCTGCCTCCCGAGTGCTGGGATTAAAGGCGTGTGCCACCACCTCCAGGCTACCTCAGGATTATTATGAACTCGTTCTTACAACTTAAATTTACCCATCTTTTTGATTCTATATTTTACTATGAGTCTTGTGACTTGTCACCTCAAATCTTGCTTCTCCAGCAGTTGCTGGCATCTTCCTGACTCTGCCTTCCTTCTTCCTGTATCTCTGTTTGGATTTCCTACCTTGCTATGTTCTGTCTGACTATATGCTAAATAATCTGTATTTATTAACCAATGAGAACAACATATATTCACAACATACATAAGGATATCCCATATCACATCAACTTAGGTTTGCAGCTTTCAGAGATGAAAACGTCTTTCTAGGATGTGAAAGCAGATCAATGCTTAACTTCAAAAAAGGAAACAAGCAGCCACCTCCTGATCTAGAAGGTGTGATTAAGCCTTGTTATTTCCCCAAACACTCTGATGATCAGATAATGTGGGAAATGGGCATCCATTTTTCAGCTTCCACGTAGTGGCTTCAAAACGAAGTCTTTAAGAGACCCAGAATAGTTCTTACATAAATAGGGAAAGAGATAAGTTTCTATTTTTACGTAGCAAGTGGATATAATCTTTCTCAGTTTTTCTCAGCAGTCTCCGCAGACTTAAACCACTTGAGATCCATTCAGACACAACAGACTGTATTTCTGGGGTACCCAGGCCATTAGAATTTTTTAACGCTTCCCGAGAGATTCTAAAGTAAATCCACCATTGGCAATCCCTGTTTAGATTCTGCAGCTTACATGAGGGAAGTCCAGAACCACAGCAACAAGAGAAACAATAGCACTAATCTGGAAAATAATTCACGGTTCTACATTTGAAAGAGAACACATAATAATTTCATAAGCAATGCATTTTAGCTATTCACAGATACGGTTGTGCAGAAGGTATTAAATGTCGAATAAAAAGGATAAGACATTTCCAGATTTTGACACAGAAGAGAGTGGAAGAAAGTGGGCAGACATAGGACTGAGTCATCACACGTTAGGGTAGAAGAAAATGGAGGAGAGGGTGTAGTCGGAGTGGCTGATTCAACAAATGGTGAGCAGACTGGGAGCAACAAGCTAAGTTAAAGGGAAAAAGCTAAAGAAACCTAAAGAGAGAATTTGGTCAAAAGTGAGATACTGAGATGGATCGTTGCTTTCTCTGTGCAGTCAAGGACCCTAGCAGTGGTCCTGAAGCAGCAAACTCTAGGTTGCAAGAAATCGCTGCTCAACAATGGCCCTTACAGAAAGCTTCTTCCTTCCTTGAATCTAGAACTAACTGTGAGCATTTGAAAGCAGGTTTTTTTCACAATCAACAAATCACAGTGTCAAATACAGCTGTATCAGTATTATTACTGCAAGGTTATTTCTACAATTCATTGCTTTCATTAAAATCCATTGAAATCATGTTGAAAATAAAATTGTTTCGAATGGAATCTTTGTAAGTTATATTTTCATTGGAAAAAAAAGTCTCTGTCAGATGAGTTTGAACAAGTTTTGCCTCTGAAGTACATCTATTTAAGTTACTCAGGAAGTTGCTTGATGCATGAATTCTTTGTCTCACATTGATATTTTAGCAAATAAGTCCATGTTATTAAATCCCAAGACTTTTGACTACGTGGCAGTCCTGAAAGAAGGTAAATTAAATGAAATTGATCAGTTATCTAAGAACAAATACTTCAGGTTTTCCAATGATGCTAGAAAAAAAACACATTAATTTAAATGTATTGAATTTACCTGTGAATACTAAGAGTCTGTGTGAATGGAGTGGGATAAGTGAAAAAAATTGCAAGAAGAGAAGGAAATAATTCTTACTTTCAACTGGGAAGTCTTATCTAATATTTTTAATCTTGTTAGAAAATATATTCTCATAAAATTATCTCATTTATTCTTTTTCCTTTAATTGAAAAGGCCTTTATGTCTCACATAATATTTCCGATTTACGATTTCCTCTCACTCTACTCCTCCCTTTTCTCCATATCAAATCTACTCCCCTTCTCTTTCTCATTAGAAAACAGACTTCTAAGAGATAACAATAAATAAAGCATAATAAGATAAAATAAAAACTAACACATCAGAGTTGAACCGGACAAACCAGCAGAAGGAAAAGAGACCAAAAGAAATATAAGGGGTTCGATAAAAACACTAAACTGCCCTGATACACATAGAGGATTTGATGCAGGCCCTAAGTCTTAGATTCTTTGCCTTTCTATAGACATTGATATTTTTGGTACCCCAAATCATCACTGGCTCTTATACTTTTTGCCTCCTCTTATGTGGAATTCCCTGAACCTGGAGGAGATGGATTTAATAAACACATCCTATTTCGGGCTCTGAGGTCTCTGATTGACTGCATAATATCTACCTCTGAGTTTTTGTATCTGTTCCTATCTTCTACAGGAGGAAGCTTCTCTGATGATGACTGAGGTAGGCACTGATCTATGAGGATAGCAGAATGTCATAGGAATCTTTATAAACCTTTATTTCTAGAGCAGTAGTGACGAAGGATTCCCCTCTGCGTACTGTGAATACCATTGGTGAATAAAGAAAATGCTTTGAGCCTATAGCAGGGCAGGGTAGAACAGAGGTAGTCCCGAAAAACTAAAGTGAATGTTGGGAGAAGGAGAGAGAAGCCAGGGAGCCACCGCCAGAAACAGACATGCTGAAACTTTGCTGGTAAGCCACAGCCTCGTGGCAATACACAGATTAATGAAAATGGGTTAAATTAAGATTTGAGTTAGCCAGAAATACACTTAAGCTATTGGCCAAGCAGTATTGCCAATAATATAGTTTCCGTGTGGTTATTTCGGGGCTGAGCAGTTGGGAACAAACAAAGGGCCTCCCTACAACACAGTAGTATTCAATTTTATTCTAGGTCTCTGAGTTATCTAGTCTCTGATTCTTGGTCAGTCAAGCAGTGTAGGGTATGGGTCCTTGTCATGCAGTGGACATTAAGACAAATCAGACACTGCTTGGTTCCTTTTACCAACTAGTTCCACCATTTCCCTAGAGTGTATTTCAGGTAAGACTCCATTGTAAATCAAGGGGGTTGTGGCTGTCTTGCTGGGTACATTTCCCTTTTGGTAGCCTGCAGAATAATTTCCTATACCAAAACTGTAGAGCATAGTATTTAAAACTCTAGGGCTGGCGAGATGGCTCAGTGGTTAAGAGCACTGACTGCTCTTCCAGAGGTCCTGAGTTCAATCCCCAGCAACCACATGGTGGCTCACAACCATCTGTAATGAGGTCTGGTGCCCTCTTCTGGCGTGTGGGCATACATGGAGGCAGAATGTTGTATACATAATAAATATATGAATAAACCTTAAAAAAAAAAACAAAAAATCTCTATGTAGGCACCAGCTCAACTTTGCCACGTTAGATGAATTGTAGTGTTGTCTTCAGCAGCAGTATTTACTCAGTTTGTGGAGAGCAACCTGAAGACTTGGGCACAGCCTAAATTGTTTGGGAACTTTCATGAAAATACTTTGGTCAAAAACTCAATTAGATATAACCTATACAGGTCCAGTAAGCTTCATTTGTTTACAGGAGATGGTCAGTGAGGATTCTGTTTGCACTACTGTTTGACGATTTCACTTAGATCACCTTCATATGGGTATATACTTTAGGAAGTGTCTACCCTCTTGGGTTTCCATACTACCCTTCCCATGTCCATTAATGGCTGTCTCTCCCTGTACTCCCTTCCCTCTTTCCTCTCCTTATACTCTGTGATCCTATTGTTCCATACCACCTACCCATCCCTAACTACTCCATTTCTTTTTCCTAACAAGAGCCACCTGTACTCTGGAGTTCCTCACACAATACCTAACTCCTGTGGTTATATTGATTGTAGCCTGATTATCAATGACCTAACAACTAATATCTCCATATAAGCAATTACTATATTTGTATGTCTGCAATGAGAAAAATCTCGGGATAATTTTTTTCTCTTTCCACCCATTTACCTGTGAATTTCATTTTTTTTATAATGGCATAGTAATACTCTGTTGTGTTAATGTACCACATTTTCTTTATCCACTCATCTGTTGAGGGACATTGAGGTCATTCCCAATTTTTTGTCATTAAGAATAGAACAACAGTGAACATGGTTGGGTAAGAGTCTCTATGGTAGGGTGAAGTATACTTTGGATATATGCCCCAAAGAGGTATAAGTAGATCTTGAGATAGATCAATTTCCACCTTCCTTAAGAACTCCCACACTGAGCCGGGCAGTGGTGGCGCACGCCTTTAATCCCAGCACTCGGGAGGCAGAGGCAGGCGGATCTCTATGAGTTTGAGACCAGCCTGGTCTACAAGAGCTAGTTCCAGGACTGACTCCAAAAGCTGCAGAGAAACCCTGTCTCGAAAAAAAAAACCAAAAAACAAAACAAAAACAAACAAACAAAAAAAACAGAACTCCCACACTGATATCCATAGAGGCTCTACAAGTTTGCATTAACACCAACAGTGGAGGAGTGTTCGTCTTTTTTCCACATTCCTGCCAGCATGAGCCATGACTTGTTTTATTCAATTTAGCCATTCTGGCAGGTATAAGATGAAATCGCAAAGTAGTTCAGGTTTGCATTTCTCTGAATACTAAAGATTTTCTACATTAAGTATTTCTCAGCCACTTGAGTTTTCTGTTTAAAGAGTTGTCTGTATAGATCTGTACCCCAATTTTGATTGGGTTATTTGACTTCTTGATATCTCGTTTTTGAACTATTTATGTATTTTAGAGATTAACCCTCTATCAGATTAGTAAAAGTCTTTTTCTGTTCTGTAGGCTGCTGTTTTGTCCAAGTGATGCTGTCCTTTGTAGTGCAGAATATCATTTTCATTTGTTCCCATTTATTAAATGTTCTCAGTGTCTGTGCTAATGGTATCCACTTCAAAAGTTTTCCTGTACCAAAGAGTTCAAGGTTATCCCTCATTTCTCTTCTATCAGGTTTAGTGTATCTCATTTTATGTGGAGATTCTGTATCCATTTGGGTTTTATTTTGTGCAGGGTGATAAATATGGGTCTATTTGGATTTCTGTATCTGTAAGCACCACTTTTTGGAAAGTCTCTTTTATTTCCGTATTCTTTTTCAAAAACCCGATCTCCAGTGGTGTATGGAATTATGAGATTCCATTGATCAATGTGCCTCTTTGTTTCTGTGTCAATAACATACTGTGTTTAAAACTATAGTTCTTCAGAAGAAAATAAAATCAGGGATGGTGAATCTCCTACAGTTCTTTCATTATTTAGGATAGTTTAAGCTATCTTGGATTTTTGTTGTGTGTGAAAAAAAATTGTTCTGTAAAATCTGTAATAAAGTTGTGTGGAGATTTTGAAGGTCATTGTATTGCATTTGTAGACTGCTTTTAAAAAGATAACTTTTTGCTATATTAATCCTACTAATCCATGAGCTTGGGTTTTTTATATTCTGATTTTAATTTCTTTCCTTATTATTCTGAGGTGTTTATAACCTAATCTTTCACTTGCTCAGATATATTGATCTTAAATTATTTGTGGCTATTATGAAAGGTATCTAATTCTCAGAGGGCTACAAAGTTTTATGCGTCAATTTTGCATCCTGCTACTTTTCAGAAAGTTTTTTATCAGTTGTAGCAATTTCCTGGTAGAATATTTGGGTATTTTATATACACTATCATATCTACAAATAAAGGTACTGTGATTTCTTCCTTTTTAATATGCATTCCCTTAATTTCCTTTAGTTATTGCTCCAGGTAGAACGTGAAGTACTATGATAAATAGATATCATCAACATTGAGGACAGTCTTGTCTTATCCCTGTTTTTAGTGGAATTCCTTTGAGTTTCTCTCCATTCAATCTGCTGTTGGCTATCTGTTGTTGGAGGCTGTTGGTCAAACACTATTGCAAATAATATGGTTTTCTGAGTGGTTATTTCGTGGCTTGGCAGCTGAGTCGAACAAGTGGCCCTTCTTCCAACAATGTTTTAAATGGTGAATTACATTTATTGATTTATTTTGAGCCATTTCTGCATCTCTGAGATAAAGTCTAATTGGACATGGTGGATGATCTTTTTATGTGTTGTTGAGTTCAATTTGCAAGTATTTTATCTAGTACTTTTATATCTGTGTATCATAAACTATATTCTGTAATTTTCTTTTATTATTGGGTCTTCATGTAGTTGAGGTCTGTGTAATTGTGGTCTTGTAGAATAAATTGGCCAATGATTCTTCTGTTTGAAATTTGTGGAATTGTTAGAGGAGTATTGTCATTAATTTTTCTTTGAAGATCTGGTAGAATTTTGATCTAAAATCATCTCTCTCTGGGCTTTTATTGGTTGGGAAGACTTAATTATTGCTTCTCTGGGGGCTAGGGATCTATGTAAATTGCTTATCTGACCACAATTTAACTTTGGTGAGTGGTATGTATAGAGGAAAATTTACTCATTTTGTTTTTTTACATTTTCAATTTTGTAGAATAGAATTCTAAACCACATCCTTAAAAATCTCTGGACTTATTCATTGTCTGTTATTATTTTCTCCTTTTCTTTTCCAATTTTGTTTGTTTAGATCTTCTCTCTCTGCCTTTTAGATAATTTGGATAGGGCTTGCTAATGATTCATAGATCCTTTGTGTTATTTTTGTTTGTTTCTTTGTTTCTAGTTTATTGATTTCAAACATTAGTTTGATAACTTGTTGCTGTCAACTTCTTTTGGGTATAAATTATTCTTTTTGTTCTTGAGTTTCAGGTGTGCTTTTAAGTCTCTAGTAAGAGATCTCTTCCATTTTTATGTAAACATTTAGTGCTATGAATTTACACTTTAGAACCACCTTCATTGAATCCCCTAAGTTTGGCTATGTTGTATATGTATTCAATTTTAGAAAATCTTTAATTTCTTAATTTCTATTTTAACACACTTTTCATTCAGCAGCGAGTTGATCGGTTCCCAAAAGTATATAAGCTCCCTGTGGTTGATGATATTCATCTTCAATCCACGGTGATTAGACAGAATGGGGGGTTTTAAATTTCAATTTTTTCATATCTGTTTTGTTCAAGTATGTAGCCAATTTTACAGAACATTACATGTGGTCCTGAGAAGAGGATATACTCTTTTTTGCTTTGGTGAATATATCTGAAAATATCTGTTAAATCCATTGAGTTTGTAATGTCTGTTTGGTCAGCCACCAGTCTGCTCAGTTTCTGTCTGTATAATCTGTCTATTTGTGAGAATGGGACATTGAAAGCTCCCATTATGCGTGTGAGGGTGAGTATGTGATTAAAACTATTATGTTGCTCTTTTCGGACCTTGTGTTTGATGCATAAATGTTCAGAATTTAATGTACTCTTGGTGAAATTTCCTCTTAATGAGTATATGGTGTCCCTCCGTATCTCTCCTGATTAGTTTTTGTTTGGAATCTATTTTGTCAGATTTAAAAAGGACTACATGAGCTAACTTCTTAGGTCTATTCACTTGGAATAACTTTTTAGTCTTTTAACATTAGGTGATGCCTATTCTTGATGTTTATGAAGCAAGAGAATAGATTCTATTTTCACATCCATTCTGTTAGTCTGTATGTGTTCATTAAGGAATTGCAGGAATATGTATTGGGAGATATCAATTGGTTGTGATTTTAGTCATTTTGTTATAGTGTGTGTGTGTGTGTGTGTGTGTGTGTGCTTGCTCTCTTTTGATATGCTGGTCAGAGATTATTTATTCCCAGTGTTTTTTGGGTGTGGTTAACTTAATTAGGTTGGAATTCTCCTATCTCCTGTACAGCTGGATTTGTAGACAAATGTTGCTTGAATTTGATTTTATCACGGAATGACTTAATTTCTTCATTTATTGTAGTTTAAATCTTTTAGTGTAGCCTGGAATCTGTGGTCTCTTAGAGTCTGTAGCACATCTGTCCAGACCCTTCTGGCTTTTAGGTTTTCCACTGAGAAGTTGGGTGTAATTCTAACTGATCTGCCTTTATGTATTTCTTGTTCTTTTACCTTCAGCTTTAATAATCTTTTTCTGTTCTATGTTTAGTGTTTTGTTTATTATGTGACGAGGGGACTTCTTTATCTGGTCCAAACTATTTGGTGTTCTGTATTCTTCTTGTACCTTAATAGATATCTTCCTTTTAAATCAGGGAAGCTTTCTTGTATGACTTAGTTAAAAATGTTTTCTGTGTCTTTGACCTACTTTTCTTCTTTATCCTCTAATTCTTAAATTTGGTCTAGTGTCCTAGATTTCCTGAATGTTTTCTTTTGTGCTAGGAGCATTTTAGATTTAACATTTTTTTGTTTAACCAATGTGCCCATTTCTTTACTTCTGTCTTCTCGACCTAAGCTTCTCTCTTATATCTTTTGTATTCTGTTGGTGAAACTTGCTTCTGTCGTTCTTATTTGAGTGCCTAAATGTTTCATTTTCATCAGTTTGGGTTTTCTTTACTGGTTATATTTCTATGTTAATGTCTTTAACAATTCTATTCATTTTCTTCCACTGTTGTGTTTTCATAGAATTTTTTAAAAAAGATTAATTTACTTGTTTTTATATTTTTAAATATACTTATTATATAAATAAAAATACGTTATAATAATAAATATATATATATTATTCTGGTTTCTATCTTTTTTATTCTATGTATTCTATGTATTATTGTCACTTGATAGTGTACATTAGTTTAAATCAAACCTATGCAATAGAATTGTATGTTATATTATCCTACCACCAGGCTCATACCCACGGTGTTTACTAAATTGACTTTATCAAGAAATTGTGTGCAATATCTGGTATCTATCACCCACATGTATCTGTGAATTCTGTGATGCTTGTAACACAATAAAACCACCCAGTCACAACGTCATTAGAACTTTTATTTGCCCCATGTTGAAACAGTTTATCACTATAATCAGTATCTAAAACTCAAATATTTCTGAGATTTTAAAATGTAACTAGTGATATATTCCATTTTTACTGAGAAAACATTCTACTGAATAGGCTTAATGATTCCTATCCAGTGGGGAATACTTAAATAACACAAGTCAATGCAAAGCTCTACAGCCACTAAAATGTCATGAGAACTCATACAAATTAAAAAGGAGTTAGCAGAGATTGGATTGTCTGTCTCTAAGAAAGGTATTTACAGAATGAGACAAGTCAATTAGCAATGACCTATCAATATTAGAAATAAAAACATTAAAATAACAATAGGCTGGATGGTGTTGTACTCTCAAGCTAGTCATACCTTGGAAAATAAAAAAAATGCCCCTCTACTGCTGTATAGTACTCCATTGTGTAATTGTACCATATTTTCTTTCTTTATTTTTCAATTGAGGGCCATCTAGGTTATTTCAAGTTTTTTGCTCACATGAATAATACTACTATGAACATAGTTGAGCCAATGTTCGGGTGGTATGAGTGTGCATCACATGGATATATCCCCAAGAGTGGTATGACCAGGTCTTGAGGTAGATTGATTTCCCATTTTCTGAGAAACTGACATTTCGATTCCCAAAGCAGCTGTATCGGTTTGAATTCTCACCAACAATGGAGGAGTGCTCCCTATACTCCACATCCTCTCCAGCATAAGTTGTCTTTAGTGTTTTTGATCTTAGTCATTTACATTGGTCCAAGATAGTATCTCAAAGTCATTTTGATTTGCATTTCCCTTAATGGGTAAGGAGGTTGAGAAATTCCTTAGGTTCTTTTCAGCCATGCAAAATTCCTCTGTTCAGGATTCTCTTTTTAAACCTGTACCCCATTTTAATTGGATTATTTGGTATTTTGATGTGTAGTTTCTTGAGTTGTATATTTTGGACATCATCCTGCTGTCTGATGTGGAGTTGGTAAATACCTTTTCCCATTCTGTAGGCTGCGGTTTGACAGCATCCTTTGCCTTACTGAAACTCTCACTTTAAAGAGGTCCTATTTACTCATTGTTGTTCTCAGTGTCTGTCCTACCAGTTTTATATTCAGAAAGTAGTCTCCTCTATAAATACATTCAAGACTACTTCCCACTTTCTCTTTTTACAAGGTTCATTGTGACTGAATTTACGCTGATATCTTTGATCCACTTGGACTTGAGTTTTGTGAATGAGGAGAGATATGGATCTTTTTAGATTCTTCTACATATCAACATCCAGTTATGCCAGCACCATTTGTTGAAGTTGTTTTCTTTTTTTTCTATTGTAAAATTTTAGCTTCTTTATCAAAAAATCAGGTGTTCATAGGTGTGTGGATTAATATCAGGGACCTTGCTGTGATTCCATTGATCTACCTGTCTATTTTTGTGTCAGTACCAAGTGGTTTATGTTACCATAGCTCTATAGTTGAGTTTGAAGTCAGGGATGATGATGACTACAGATATTCCTTTATTGTAGAGAACAATTCTGGCTATCTTGGGTTTTCATTTTTCCATATGAAGTTGAGTATTGTTCTTTGAAGGTCTGTGAAGAATTGTGTTGGGATTTTGATAGGGGTTGCATTGAATTTATGATTGTTTTTAGCAAGATTGCCAATTTTACTATGTTGATCCCACCTATCCAAGAGCATAGGAGAACTTTCCATATGACATCTTGAAACGTACAGGAAAATGGATGATGCTAGAAGAAAATATCCTGAGTGAGGTAACCCAGAAAGACAAACATAGTATGTACCTACTCATACATGAATATTAGACATAAAGCAAAGAAAAATAAATATACGGTCCACAACCCCAGAAAAGTTAAAAAATGAGGAGGATTCTAAGAGAAGCATATGTACATCCCACTGGAAAGGGGAAATAGACATGTTCTCCTGAGTAAAATAGGAGTGTGAGAGTGGGCAGATAATAAGGGGAGTCGGGAGAAGAACATTAAAAATCGAGAAGATTGAGTTGGGGGAAGGACAGAGAGGGAGAGCAAGGAAAGAGATACCTTTATAGAAGGAGCTATTATGGGGTTAGCAAGAAACCCTGCACTAGGTAAATTTTCAGGAATCACCAAAAGTGGTCTTGTAAAATCAGGGCATCCATCTTCAGCCTACAGGCCCATAGTATCCAGCAGACTTTTCCATGAAGCAGAAAATTTGAAGATATGCTTTGCCTTGTAGTAGCAAAGTTTGCCAGTTGTTTTCTTCTATGTCCTGTAGAATGTATGTTAGACTCTTTCATGGAGCAGGAATCCTGAAGGACTGTCCCAACTTTAGGCAAGTTTGTCAATTTTTTGTAGGTCCTGCAAGTCTAGTTCATATAGCATACCACCAAGGAGTCCATGCAAGAGCAGTTTCTTGCCCAAATGGCTCACAAATTTGATTAGAAGTCTCTTCGATGCCTATCATCCTCTTGAAATAGATTGGTGCTGCCATGAGCAGATGTGTCTCATCATCATAAAACATCCTAAGTTCTTAAACATTTTAAATGTCATATTCTGTTATTCTCTGAAAGGTTTTAAGAATAGCTATCCATCTAAAATATATGTTTGTACATCTATAAAACCTAACTAACATGACTACTAGCTTGACTATTACAGATGATTATCTATTAACCTGTATTTCTTAATTATATATTATATTTTTAATTGAGCTGCACAAACACAATATTTTAATCAAGAGCAGAAATATACATATAATAAAATTGACCTTAAGTTTGTATCAATAAACCAAGATCCATACCAATGCAAAGTATTCATCTCTAAAGCACATTTCCCTTTAAATAAAAACAAACATTCATAAACAATATTTGGGAATTTGGGCATAGTTCTCTCCAAACTACTTCCTGCTTTTTGTTGGGCAAAGTATTTGGGGTTTCACAGAGACATTTCAGGGGGTCTTGGTCCATTAAACCACATTAGTCTCTAAGGAATTCCCAGGTTCTCATTCTCTGTGGAAAGATGGCAGAACCTCTTTTCCAAAGCAACAGAGGGAAAACTTTCTCAGCCTAGTGGTGGGGGATACAAAATCACCCCTCACTAGTTCAGAATTATGTATAATAAAGGGTTAGTGATTTTGGTGAGATTCACAGATCACTGGCCTAGATCACAGTCCTCTACATGAAGAGTGAACAGGAACCGATTTTAGCAGCCAGAGGTGAGAACTGGAAGTGAGAGAGTGAGCACATGATTTACATCTGCACTTATAGTATAAGGAACAATACCCAAGTGGGTTGGCATCTTAAAGACTATTGGCTGATGGAGCTGAAGGAGCTCCCACAGCACCTCCTCCCTTTGTTTAAATAAGAGAGTTCCAAATGCAATGCAAAACTATATACACTAGGAACAGAAATCAATTATAAGATCAGAATTACAACCAGCATAAACAATATTAAGCAAGGAATGTATGCTAAAGGTTTTAATAAACATACTATCCTAAGGAGTTTAGTATTGGAAATGGCTTGGCTAGATCATAAGAGGATGGTAACCATGACTATCTAATCTTCAACCCCATAGAAGGCCTGAGAAGGGAGATAATATTACTTGAGTAGGAAAGAAGTGGAATCAAGCATTTTCCAAAATGTGCAGCAGATGACAGAGACAACTGGCTGCCTGAATAATCACCCAAAGCCTTATTTGCAATGTTGAAGCAATTAACTTCGGCTAAGGCCTAGAGTAACTCACAGACTGTTTTCAGAGGCAAGAAACTTTTCAAAACCATCTTACCCTGTCATGGTAAAGATTTGACAGTGTTTTCTTTTTTTCTTGTATCCTGCTTGTCCAATCCGGACATCATGCATTTTGTCAGTGATCGAGGCATAGACAGTTCCTTTCCCAAAGGTAAGGTCAATTGTGCCAAAAAGAAAACCAAATCCAAGTGGAATGTCTTTTGTGCTTACACTCTCTTGGGAATATATCAGTGCTGCCAGGAGAAATCGTGTCTCACATCAGCAGAATCCTAACTTATTTAAATGCCATGTTCTACAGATCTTTGAAGTGTTTGAAGATTGCCTATCTATGCTGAATACCGTCTCTATGTATCTAACGAATCTAACTAGTCTGACTAAAAGCATAACAACCATGAATGGCTATTGACCTATAATACTTAATACCTATATAACTTAATGATTAAGACTTCATATCAGAATAGTAAACCATCTTTAAACAACTGTGCAGTAAAGGAGGACAATGACCTCAAAATATAAACAATATATAAATATTTTGATCAGAGGTAGAAATAAATAATGCAATATGATAAATATATCCTAAAATTGTATCAATATATAAAATGTCTTAAATAGAGAGAGAAACATGCATGCAAACAATATGACACATAGGTGTACAAATATTATAAAAAGAAATACAAGCATATTCATTTAACAAATATAATTTGAACTTGTATTTATGTACAGTATTGTAAGAAAGGAAGGGTATATCTAAGCTCATGATATGAAAAGGAAGTAGTAAAAGATGGTTGATAAACAGGACGTCAGGGACTTAAGAAAGCAGCTTGTCACATGGCTTCTTCAGACAGCAAGATGAGAGAGAAAATAATGGTGATAACATGACTTTTTGTTTTTTGTGTTCAGTTCAAGACCCTATCCTAAGAGATTCAGGGTGAGTTAAGTTTTCTGTCCTCAGTTAAACTTCTCTGGTCACACTTATGAGCATACTCAGAAGTATATCTCCTGGGTAATTCAAAGTCAATTTGGCAGTGAAGATTTATCACCAGGTACATATCTTCTATTGCTGTCCTGAATAAAGAGAGTTATTACTGAAAAATACATGCTATTCCCTTCTTAATTACATTAATAAAAGTAGTCAGTATTTCTTTCATTATTTTTATTATTTTTATCATCAATGCTAAAATAACTAAAGATGACCTCTTAGACCCATTGCTATCTTAAAGTATTCTACACCTGTACTTTTAAGGTGTCTTTTATATATAACTAGTTTGGTTAAAATTATATATGCATCGAAGTGAGACAATTCAGAGTACTTTATTCCTTATGAAACTTGAGAATAGGATATAAACTTCAAATGGTTTCTGAACATCTAAAAATTGGGTCTGAATTCATGCTAGTGAACAATGATCTGAAAGAGCTTCTGTGGGCAGGTGGGCAGGGTTTCTCCATATTTCCCTATAAGACAGAAAATACAACCAGTTCTCTAAAGACAAATGATGGATGAAGGCATTGTCTATCCCCTTCCAAGAACAGATTATCTCCTGAGTTCTTGGGGCATTTTATGAATTTGTGTGTTTGAACTTTCAGCAAAATCTGTAGCAAGAGCATCTTCTTGAAATAGAAATTTCTAGAATCTGCATGTGTTGGATGCTTGGTTGCTGATGGTGCAATATAATAGATAGTAGAACTTTTAAGTTTGAAACCTCATGGGAAATCACGGGAGGGTCTGCCCTTGGAAGGAATTCATGAAGTTATATGGGCCAGGCAGTTTGTGGGAGATTGTTTGTTAAATGAGGTCAAGGTTGGTTCCTCCCTTGTCTTTCTGGTCTCCTGTCCTATCCTGTGGTCTTTACTCTTACAAGGGCTTTAGTTTGATGCCATCTGCCTTTAGGCCCTCACCAGAGGTTGAACTAAAGGACCTTCCCCGCCAACCTATGTCTTCTAGCACCTAACATTGAATACAAATCTTTTTATATACTACTCAGTTCTCACCATTTACTCATAACCGTAGAAAATTAGCTAGCACAAAAACGTTTACTGAACAATAAAATATAATTTGTTAATTTAAGTTGTCTCTTGAAATGTTCTGTATATGAAGCCTAAACAATGAAGATGACAATGAAAACAATCTTTAGCTCCCCTTAAGCATTTCTCTGTCTTTTAGTTGAAACATTTGATATACAAGTGATTGCAAGAGAAGTAATGTCTGTAATACTTTTTAAGCAGTAAAATGTCACACTGTTCCCCCATATTTATGTCAACCAAGGAAATGTTATTTCATTAAATTAAATGAAATGTACTCCAAGTTCACTGCCTGCAGTCCACTAAATGACAGTTTTGTGAGAAACCTCAAAAATGCTGAGTTCTGCAAAATCAGCAGATGCTGAAGGGCACTCTTGAAGGAACTGAATTTTAGTGCATCCTTCTCCAATTAGTAGAAATGTCTAGGGAAAAACAACATGAAGCTGTTAGAGATTGTTTTTAACAGTCAATTAAAATATAGCCTGGGCATCAGTGCCGGGTGTGCATTACTGAGGGATTGGATTGATGGTTCTCTGTAAGGTCAAGTTTATGATTGTGCGACAAAGTGAGCACAACTCTCTAGTCAGTAACAAGCATTTATCATAAGCATTTCAAACGCTGAAAAATTTCTAGTACTTGTGAGTTAAGTTCCAATGTTATAGATACGAAAACAAGGTCTCACAGAGGAAAGTGTGCATTTTTATTCTATAAACCATCCTCAGTCCTCCCTTTGTCTGATTCAATCATCTCTTATTTCAACTTCCCTAGATCTTCAGAGATGTTGACATGCCTCTTACTTTTAGACTGCACCAGTCTTTCTTAAACTTCCAAACAATCTATTTTATTTCACTGGTGAACAGTAAGAATTAAGGCCACATACCATTCTGCATTTCTAGCAAAACTTTGCTATTAGACTGTTCTAATTTGCGTTGATCAGTTTGAAATCTCCCATGCAGTACTCTGCAGCAGTCCAGGATATGCAGTCAAGCTACTTAATTAGATTTACTTTCCATAATACAGACTCAATTTATGCCTAGACCCTTTCTAAGTTTGAGATCTCAGAGCTATCGATTTTACTTGCATCAGAGAAAGCCTTAAAAGTCACCATAGTACATATTATTAAACACATTTATCACAACGTAAACACACAGAATGGAGACAGCTAAATGATGCTTTGGGGATTAATTTTGAATGCCTTCTGGGTAGAAGTGGAATTTTTCTAATATGATTTTATCTTTGCATTGGTGACCATTTTGTTTTATTTTTCTCCTGTTAAGATCATATTTTGTTACAACATCCCACTTGCTAAGTCAGACTTTGCTTGTCCAAAATGACCATGGGTCACAGTAGAATCTTAATTTACCCTTAGATAGTCATGCCTTTAGAACACATCTAAAATGTAGAAAATATTAGTAGGAATCATTGACTTTTACCTTCTCCCTATGCGTTTCAATGGCTAATAAAACTCTATTATTACTGCTCAGAAGATTAATTTCACAATGGATACAAATGAATTAACATTATATTGCATGCAAGCTTTCTTTGACCTCTGCAGCTTTCAGCTTTTCAACATATGACTGACCATTTGCAAAAACTTTTCTTAAAGTATTACTTTCATGGGGTCAGATTGCAGTAAGATACTGTAGGAGAAATTAGTCTGATGAAATCAAAATGAAAGGTACAATCAAAAAATTTATCTATAGAAAATGTTTTTAAGACCAAAGAAAGTATGCTTGCAGTGTGAAAAGAACTCCAGGAGTCTGAGGATGAAGCAGTATACAGAGAGGAAATCTGGGATGCACCACGTTTCTTGGGTGAAAAGTTACCCTAAGTCTGGAACTTTTCAACTGTATTTGAATTAGGGGCTTGGGATGACTACATATGGGTGAACAGCTGTTGGGTAATATTTTCATCAATTTTTTAATTTGGATTTCCTCAGGGTTTCATAACCTAAAGTATGTCCTAAGATTTCAAGATGAGATGACTAGATAAATTATAAGATCATCACAAACTAGACTTTAGTTACATTTTTCAGTTTGTAGCTGGGAAATGTTTTCATGTCTATAAGAAATAATGTTGTGCTATACTTTGAAATATAAGTTATATGTCAATAAAATAGGAAATAGTATATGAAATGCATTTTATACAATGACTATAAAGATACTGGTTACCTGGACTTGGAAGTGGCTATGTGTACTTTGACCTTGCTCCAGGATGTGGTATGCTGATGTTCAAAGTGAATAATCTCTCCATTTCAGAACCAAGAGACATCCACTCTGCCCGTAAGGTAAAGGACTTCGTGTGCCTCTTCTAACATTTCTCAAGCATAAGGAAAAATGAGATTTGCTCAGAGTCTTAATATGCTCATTTGACTGAAATACACAAAAGACCTCACTCTTCATCTTCAAGAGTTTCTCAGATGAAAGCTGATGAGCCCTTAATTATATATCATGGGATTTTGTTCAATGGGAAGCTATTACAGAACTTTAATCCAATTTGAAAGAATAGAACACATCTTGGAGTCTTTCCAGGAACTAATAAGTTCTCTCCTTTTCATTCTTCATCTCTTTCTTTAGCTCACATGTCGTTTGTATTATGAACATTGGGTTTTTGACATCTTGTAAACTCAGAACATAGGAATCAGAATACATTAGGCTGAACAATGATTAAGGTATCCATGTTCTACTCCACAGACCACAGAACGTGAGGAAGTCTCCAGGTGTGGAAAGGAAGTAATGCAGTTCTGTAGATGGAAGTCTCTGCCCTACCTGGTCACACAGTTATTCAGTCACGCAGAGGCTTATATCAATTATAAACTCATTGGTCTACTACCTCATGCTTACTATTAACTACCTCTTACAACTTAAATTAACCCATAATTCTTGTCTGTGTTTAGTCACATGGCTTGGTACCTTTTCCTAACGTAGCCTTCTTATCTTGCTTCTTGTGTCTGGGTGGCGGATGTGTCTGGTTTTTCCTCTTCCTGGAATTCTCCTGGTCTGGTGGCCCTGCCTATACTTCCTGCCTGGCTACTAGTCAATCAGAATTTTATTGAACCTATATGAGTGACAAATATTTACAGTGTACAAAAGTGTTATTTGACAGAAGTTCCATGTGCTAGAAATGACAGGAAAGGGAATATGTAAGAATTCTTTTTTCATATATCTTTGCTTGTAGTAAAAGTGGTCCCCTAAATTGTCTTGAGACTAAAAGAGTCTTCTGAAATTATTGAAGAGGCATCAGAAACATATTTTATCGTAAAAACCTCATATCTCTAACACTCTCTCACTGTTCCTGCCCACACTTTCTACAGATTACTGGACTGGACCGTGACACATGAGATAAATGCAGCCAATCTTTGAGAAGACAATAAAGGAAAGCCTGGCATAGAAGGGTGGTGGAAAATAACAGTCTCTATCTCCAGTATGTGGGTTTGATCATGCACAAAAACATAAGCTTTTAGATTGTGAATGTCTTTATTTCAATCAGATACATTATCCTTCTTATCGTCTATAAAGTGATGTTGTTAGTATTGGGCAAACTTTCATATTATTATTATTAATTTTTTTGGTTTTTCAAGACAGGGTTTCTCTGTAGCTTTGGAGCCTGTCCTGGAACTAGCTCTCGTAGACCAGGCTGGTCTCGAACTCACAGAGATCCGCCTGCCTCTGCCTCCCGAGTGCTGGGATTAAAGGCGTGCGCCACCACTGCCCGGCCAACCTTTCATATTATTGAACCAACAATTGCATATCAATCACCCTATATATTATGAGGTTGACACAAATCACTGGAATCATGGGCTACGAGGTCAAATGCATCTCGTTTGAGCTCCTTTTGGTCATTTCTCATTGGTGGGAGCTTGACATGCAACTAAATTAAAAGAACTGTCAACAATCTCTGTCTCAAAGCCACGTCTTTGAGTTGGCATACAAAGCATATGTATTTGGGCTTGGCCAAGATGACTAGCTAACAACTACAGGCAGTCTCTCTTTTACCATGATATTATTCAAAACGCTGTTTGCCTGCAGAGTTTAAGAAGTAGGGGAGAGTGCTTGAGATATTCAAGCTATGTAAACTAATTTTGTTGTTACTCTCCCATTAGCTTTCATGGAAAGTCTTACGATAAAACTAACTCAGAAATACCAAGTATAAGGCCAATTTTTGGCTCAATCACCCTTCCTCCTTACACTCTATTTTGCAGCCATAGGGGCTCATTTCAACAGATTCCTTCGCCTGTTAGGAGTTGGCAGGGAGTAGACAGTATGAATGTTACACAACCAACTAGAGTATGGGATATAAACAGAAATCAAACGATCAAATGTGATTCTTCCCAAAGCTGGGCACTTTTAGTACTAGTTGTATCTACTCTCTACTATCTGCCACCAAGTAGAAACTCTGTAAATCAAGCTTCCCCAAAAGTACCATTATATGTAAACTCTGACAACACTATTGTATTGCCCATTTAGGTTAGAAATTTTTTGCTCTTGCTAAAATCTAGGTGGACCTCTTTTGGCTGTTTTTCTTCTCATGTCTGCATTTACCTGTTGTTTGATTTCTTATTTGTTTGTTTCTTTTACTTGAATTTTGACATACACTTTGGGGGCAAAAATCCTTTCTCCTCCTATCTTTGAGGTTCTGTGTTAGCTCACACTGTGACCTACGGCCATCCTCTCTCTGCTGTGCCATTTACTGCTATGCCAGAATGAAACCCCTACTAACCAACTATCTTAAGCATAGTATGAAAGAGAAGAGCAAACACATTCAAAATTATGAGTGTTGCCTATGTTTTCAGATATTTTGATTACCTATTAATCAACATTAATTAAAGTAGTTTTCCAAACTTCTAGAAGGTATTTTAAAGTTATAGATAGCTACACTTTATCCATGCATATTATCGACACAAGGGTATCACTCATGTAAGTAGCCCAGCTATCAAAAATAAAAGTCAAAATTTAGGTTTAAGATAGTTTGCTTCACAATGAAAAAAATAAAAGCACAGACTATGGACAAAAAGTTTACAAACCATGTATCATGTAAAAAAAATAGACCTATACCAAAATTTTAAGAAGAATCTTAAAATTTATTAGTGAGAATTTGACAATAAGAAGACAAAATGCTCAATTAAAAAGGAAGCACTTTTTAATTTTTTTTGCCCAAGAGTGTCTACACATTCTCAAAGAAGATATGCATGTGACAAGTGGGATATGAAAATGTGCTCAACATCACTTGCAATTAGGGAAATTAAAATTCCACTTTATACTTATTTAAAATGTCCCTAGTTCATATAAACCTGACAAAACCAGTTGCTAGTGAGAAAGCAGAATATCAAACCACAGGTATTGTTGCAGGGAATTCAAAATTATGCAGTCAGCTTGGAAGAGAATATAGCCATTTCATTGAAAGCTAAATACAGAGTATAGCAATTACTTTTAAAAGATTTTATCAGTGGGCTCTGAAGTACATTGCCATTCAAGCCCAGGTATTCTTAGGTCACAGTCAATCAAACACTGGAATAGCCAGTGTTTGGGAAACAGAAATTAAAGATTCAAACTTTGGTAATATATGTAATTAGTTATTAAGAGATTAAATTTTAAAATAATAAGGACATTTTAAAAATACATTAATCTTAAGCTTTTACTACTAAGCCAAAATAAAAGAAGTGAGCAAACAGAGCACGGAGACAATTTGAAGTAGCTGCAAATTATATAAACCTAAGTTGATAGTCTAGGAAGTTTGAATAGCCACATCATTGGTTTGGGTGTAAAACTGAGTTCCATTCTGTATCCACCCTTCTTTATTCACTGATTCCTGAAGCCTTTTCTCACTGCAAAAAAAGACTTTCTTTTAGTCTGGCAAGTATTTGCTGTGGGATGCATTCAGCATTATTCCCTTGATTCTGCTGCATTGAACTAACTTTTTCTGCATCAGTTGGCACATCCTGATACACTGTCCAATGTGACCACTGGCTTAGGACAAATGGCTGTAGCGGGTCACATCATAGAAAGCTGAGTCACAGTAGGTCATGGAAAGCTTGTGAATGATTTGTAAATTCATTTTAGACCCTGTGGAATTCTGCCTTTCAGCAGAAACACTGATAGGCTAAAAGCGTACAATACAATAACAACAAAAGTAAAAACAAAAGTTAGAATGAAGACAATTTAGGTTGAAATACATCTAGAATGCAGCGAAAAATTAAAAATAAAAGCTGTACTGGAAAGCATGTAACAATCACACATAAAGGGCTGCGAAAAGGTGCCAATCTTAGTTATTTGGGATACACGTGGACTGGGTAAGGCTAAAGACAAAGGGGCAGCACTTAAGTAGTTTGCAGCATATGATCAAGTTACATGCTAAACAACGTGTATTCTAAGTATTAAGAATATGTGTGTGTAGGTAAGGTTGTAATTAAGAAAGGGGATGAAATGGGCTCACACACAAGAAATTGCTGGATTCTTGTAACAATAAGAAAGTAAAATATGCAGTCAAGGGATAAATGACTGCATTGTGAATATTAATGTGGAGGAAATTCCATCAAAATAAATCAAGTTAAAGAAATTCATTAAAATACAAATTAACTAAAAAGAACCTGCTTCTATTTAAAAGTTAAGCACATTTGGGGGAAAAGTTGCACTTTTGAATACAAATTTAGTTCATAAAAATATAAAATATGCATAGAAAAGACACATGAAAAGTTGAGGTGGAGAGTACCTTCGGGCATGAGTAGATGAAAGAATTGAGAAGAGGATGCAGGATGATTTAATCTAACTTATATTTTAGTTCTTAACCTAGGAAATGAACACTTAATGATCTTTTATTTTTCTATTCATAGTGTTCTTAAAACATTGAATTTCCACCAAAAAGGATCCTGATAAACAAAATTTAATAAAATGTACCATTTTACGACTACCATGATGCATTTTTTGCTATTCAAGCAGAAATAGATAATTGAATTTTTATGCCCTCTTCATGTTCAGAGTGATATATTTTTATATAATTCTTCTAAGTGGGTTCATCATATTTCAAACTATATTTGAACCTTTATTATAACCTCATAAAGTACTCAATTTTCTTTGCCTCTTGAATCCCAGAGTGAACTTACATTTTATATGTAATTTTGAATGACCAACATTTTTCACCAAATTCTACTTGTAACTATGAGCCTAATTAAAAAAAAAACTCTCAAGTGCATGTGGAAAATAATCAACCTGAATTCTTTTAAATATTAAATTTAGCTCAGGCAAAAAGATGCTTCTCGGTCCAGGTTTTTAAACTTAAAACTGTTGTGCCTTTGGAAATGATTGCAGGGAATCATTTGTGGGTGTGAGCCAAGTTGTTAATATACGAGAAATAGTGAATTCCAAGTGCATGGTAATACAGCCCAGAACTCCATGTGTGAATCTCGAAAATCATAGGCTCAAAGCAGCTCTGACGCATTTAAGGACAAGCTTGGTTTTCATAGTATATTCCATCTACTTGAAATTGTAAGTCAAATTGATGACAAACATTACCAGCGACATTATGGGGTATCTGTGTCATGGTTACTGATGCCCATTGCTGAAGACAGATGACAGGACAGAGGAGACCATTGGATGTAATGAAGACTGATGGTTTCTGCCTTTGCCCAGTGGAGCCCGAGTACCATCAATTTTACTGCCGACAGTTCATTTCAGGCAGAACCAGACACAAGAAGAGCGAAATAACAAGTGAAGGATCTGTACCTCTATGAAGATTAGAGTTCAGTGGCAGGAAATGTCAGTGAGTTGATTATGTGCATTAAATACAAGTAAATGAGGCAGACAGACAGCAGGAGCTATATTTTCCTTTCGTTCAAATAGACATGGCCTGATTCTTCAACGTTCTAAGCTTTTATATTTTGGTGATTTTATATGTATAATTCTTATAAGAAAAAATGTGTAAAATAACAAAAGTATATTCAAGGAAAACAATACAAAATCAGAAATAGAATATTCATACTCTTGTATCTCTTTACTCTCCGTTATCAATATTTTTGCTTGTTTATCTGATTGAGTGTGGTGGTAGGGAGATGCCTGATGCCGAAGTCTTGTTATATAACCATCCCTTATGCTGACCTGGTGCTCTTATGTAGCTCAAAATGATCTTCCTGCTTCATAATACTGAGTGTTTGGTTTAGAGTTATGTGACACCAAGTCTATTCAGTCACACCTACATGAACTGTAAAAGGCATGTTTTGTTTTGTTTTTCATAGCTTTGTACTGAACTATGCATGTTTTTTTTAATTTGTTGCTTTTTTTTAATTTGCTGTAATTTGTTACTTTATTTTATATTTCCATTCGCAAGTTTAAAATTCACATTCTGTAGCTATTTGATACTTACCCTTCATTATCCCATGACATTTTAGTAAAACCTTCAGTGGCCCTTTTCACACCTTTTTTAAGACAGTAATATTACTAAATTCTTTTAGTCCAATGTCATTTTCTAGTCCATACCTGTTGGTTCTCTCCATTCTTAGGATCATCGCTGTTTTTTTTTTTTTTTTTTTTTTTGGTTTTTCGAGACAGGGTTTCTCCGTAGCTTTGGAGCCTGTCCTGGAACTAGCTCTTGTAGACCAGGCTGGCCTCGAACTCACAGAGATCCGCCTGCCTCTGCCTCCCGAGTGCTGGGATTAAAGGCGTGCACCACCACCGCCCAGCTAGGATCATCGCTTTTAAAAAAGTATTTTATTTGATGGAATAGGGATGTTCAGATATGTTCATAGCAGCTTTATCTGGAATAGTCAGAAACTGGAAACAACCTGGATGGCCTTCAGTCTAACTCAACCCAAGAATGGATAAAGAAAATGTGGTACATTTATACAATAGAGTATTATCCAGCTGTTAAAAACAAAGACCTTATGAAGTTTACTGGCAAATGGATTGAACTAGGAAAGATCATTCTGAGTGAGGTAACTCAGACCCAGAAAGACAAATATTATGGTATGTAGTCACTAATAAGTGGATAGTGCTCTAATGTAAAGACTAACCATGCTACAATCTACAGACCCAGAAGAGCTAAGAAACAAAAGGGGCTCAAGGGGCCATGCATGAATCTCATTATGAAGGGCAAACAGAATAGACCTCACTGGTTGAAAGGGGAAGTCTGGATGGGGGTAGGTGAGCATGGACACAGGAGGGATCATATGGGGAAGGATGCAAGGAGCAGTGGGTGATATAGAACCTGAACTGGTCTTCTCATTTGACCAGGCAAGATTTCTAGTGGAGGATTGGGATACCAACCCAGCCTCAGAACTTTAGACTTACAATTTGTCCTGTCTACAAAATTTACTGAAATAAACGTGAGATATAAATTGTAGAAGTGGCCAAGCAATGACCGATCAGGCTTGAGACCTATAACATGAGAGGGACTCCACTTCTGACGCTGCCTAGAGGGTCAAGATCCAGAGGCAGGATATCCTAGAGATAGAACCAAACATGACTGGCAAAAAAAGTCAATGAAATGATTCCTATTGATATTCTGCTGTATTTGTAGATTGGTACCTAGGACAAAGGTCATCAGAGAGGAGTCATTCAGCAACCGATAGAGACATATGAAGATACCTACAAGAAAACTTTAGGCTTAGCTTCAGAAATCCTGATAAAGAGAGAGAGGAAGGACTGGAGGGGCCAGATGCATCAAAGACATTACAAGAATACCCACAGAATCCAACCAGGGCTCTTAGGGCTCACAGGGACTGAACCAGAGAGCTTCATGTGACAGACATAGGCCTTCTGTATGTATATTTCAGTTATGTACCTTGATCTTGTAGGAGTCATGACAGAAGGATTAAGGACTGTCTCTGACTTTTTTCAAAGGAAGAGGCAATTATCAATGAAAACTTTATTGGCAGATATGGAAGTTGGTTACATAGATATTTGTTTGTGATATCCAAGATGTACTATGTTTTTCTGTCCACTTACTCATCTGTACTATGCATTACAATTAAAATGATTAGCACAGCATATGAAGCCAATTGGACATAGGAACACAGCTAATCCTATTATAAGAATTTTGTAATCCTCCATACCATAGTTGTCAGAATTAAAGAAAGAACTGTCCAGTCATATGGTATGCCCCTAAAATCCAGCATGCAGAAGACTTGGGCAGGAATACCATGAGTTAGAGCCACGTACAGATTCTGCTAAAACTAATTCCTGTAAAATTAGGGCAATTAGAGCTACGGAAAGTTTAGTAGGAAGAGGATTTCCAGTTTTAGCTCCAGTGTCTATCATATGACAGCGATTGGCCTTGAGCAAAAGTTTAAAAATTCCATCTGGTTTCCTTCATTTTTTTCTTCCAATTTTCCTTTATCTTTCTTGGGATTTTCTTTGCTCCCTTCTCCTTCTTTTCTCTCCCCCGTTCTTTGACTGTCCATCTTTCCTCTGCTCTCCATCTTATCTCCCAGTTTTCCTTTCATCCTCCCCTTCCAACCCATCTTTACAATTCAAAACTGATTTATTTTACTATGAAAAGAAAAGAAAATGCCCCTCAAGCCACTGGAACAGATAAATACTTTAAGTCATTGACATCAAGGCCTCCAACAATGTGAAGATTTGCTGTTCTGTTCCCAGGTGTAGTTCGCTTGCCAGGTTCTGTGTCAGGCTTTTTAGACAAACCTTCTGTCTCCCGTGCCTGCTCTTCTGGTGGCTTCTGATAAGCAATTTCCCATTCCACATGCCCATCACTCATTCTCTGTTTAATTAGGAATCTCCACAAACTTACGAAATTTCTTGCCAGTCTTGGAGGCCAAGGTATTCCCAATCTCCCAGAACTATGGTTAATAAAAATTTCTCACATCAGATCACACCTCAGACCTTGTGTATCATGTCCCTGGTTCTGTTTCCGGCCTCTAAATGCCTGGAATGCATATCAATCTCATCTGGTCCTCACATTATTCTGGTATTGAAGAAACATTGCAAAAAAAAAAAAAAGAGCATTCCTGTCTTTTGATTTAATAGCGGCTCCTCCCTACTTCTGTCCATCCCATCTCTTCCTCTCTTCTACCAGATCTTTCTGTTGCCTTGTGGGTCTTAAGCTCGTTGAGTCATGCTGTCTGAGCACAGCTCTGATCTCAGTTTCTTTGTATATGATTCTGGAAAAATAAAATATGTTACATAGAGTTGTACATGTAGACAGAGTGGAAAAACCCTCATAAATGTGCAAATGCAAGAGGTGGTAGATTTTAGAATCAATTTTTAAATTTACTCTCCATTTATTTTCTAACTGATATATACGTAGAGTCACTGTCCATGTTTGGAAGGATTCAAATGCCACTATTTAAAATATAAAAATAAAATAAGTTTTTCATGACTCTGAATAGGTTTGAAAGTGCAATTCTTAGATGCTTCTGAATGGGAGTCACTTAGCAATCTGGCTTTTAGTCATGTCTCTTAGTCCCCTGTTTTCTCTAGCCTGCTTATTAGACCTGGCCAATGTCCAGAGTCAAGTGTCTGGTTTCAGCCAGGACCCTTTCTAATTCTTGTACAGAACTGGAAGAACATAGATTTTTGCCTCCTTTGTTGTCTTCTGCAACAATCTCTTCTACTTAACTTCCAATAATAAGTCAGGAAGAATCATTTGAGAGCACATAGAAAAATAATCAAAAAAATCAAAGGGAATATAATATTTCATCCTGTCTCTTCAAATGTTCAGATAGATAGATTGATAAATGATACATGATGATGATATATAGATAGATAGATGATAGATAGATAGATAGATAGATGATAGACAGATAGATGATAGATAGATAGATAGATAGATAGATAGATAGATAGATAGATAGAAGGTGACTCTCTAAGAAAATGCACTTGCCATTTGATAGAGACACTGTGAAAGAAATTAATTTTGGAAGCAGACATTGAGCAAAAGCTCCAGTTGGGTGGAGAACACTAAGTATCTAGACTGCCTGTGTTGGTGTCTGACTGTGACCTAAAATGATTGGAGTCAGCTGCTGCACAAGAATAACACAAACTAACAAACACTTCCTGCTTTGTATTCAAAATCACATGTGTATGCGTACTGATGCATGTATGAACACACACAGACACGCTCCAGATACACCCACACATAGACACAAGCATGCACAACAGACACACAAACACACGCTACAGATACACCCACACATAGACACAAGCATGCACACACCACAGACGTGCAAACCACAGCCACACATGCACACTCTATAGATACACATATACACATACATACAAGCACATGTTCACACAAGCACACCACAGTTACACATACACAGACCCATAGACACCCTAAAGAAACACACATATACACAAGCACACATACACCAGAGACATACACATATACCACACACATACACACACTGACATATATACATATACACATACACACAAACTCAGAGTAATTTTAATGTCTAAAATTTAAGTGTGGTACAAACTAAATACATGAAGGCTTATATTCTTTCAACTACCAAACATACATATTAGTCATTTTTTTCCAAGAAGTTTATTAATAACATCATTAACATACTTTTTTTTTGATTTTTCGAGACAGGGTTTCTCTGTGGCTTTGGAGCCTGTCCTGGAACTAGCTCTTGTAGACCAGGCTGGTCTCGAACTCACAGAGATCCGCCTGCCTCTGCGTCCCGAGTGCTGGGATTAAAGGCGTGCACCACCACCTCCTGGCGATGAACATACTTGCTATGGCTTGAAAATAGAATTTATGAGTTTAATTACCAAACAAGAAACACTTGCATATTATAGTTGTGTAGCCCGGTATGGAAAGCACTTTACAACATGTATTGATTCAAATTTTGATTTTAAATTTTGAATACTTTTAATTTTACTGAAACAATCCCAAGTATTACCTATTACCTATTATTCAACATCTGCATATTTCTTCATGAGCCTTAACATTGAATTAGACCACAGAAATATAATTATCATTACAGAAGGTCTGTTGGATAGTGTATTTGCTATTTATATATTCAAGTCAGAAAACTTCTTTAGAGTCTAAAATCATCCCTTTCTCTAGGTTATGACTTGTGGATTTTCCTAACATTAATTTATACTCTGTGTTGTATTAATTTCTGGGACTTCTCAAAAATTGGAAAGATTAACAATGACCCCAGTAAGAACAGTCCATTAAAAAAGTCTGCCCCATGATGTCAGATGACCCAGATCCCTACTAGCTCACTGCTTTGCAAACTATCCATGGAAATACTACCTCAGACTCTGGAGGAACGGTCTCAACTTACCATCATTATTCTATTCATACAAACTAACAGCAGAGAAGAAAATAACTACATATATCAGAAATCATACACATTGCTTCCTGATTGGATAGGAACTGCTTCGATGATCACAATTACTTTAAAGGTTACCCCTGAAGAGAGTCCTCAGCTTTGTACTGGTGCAGGAGAAGTGTCTGTATTCTGGCAATCATGTTTTAAATAAATGCTGATTGGCCAGGCAGGAAGTATAGGTGAGAACAGGAGAAATCTGGGAAGCAGGAAGCTCCCTCGGCACTCCTGCACAGACCACCGAAGAGCCAGGATGTGTCTCTGCCCAACTGAGAAAAGGTACCGAGCCATGTGGCTAACATAGATAAGAACAATGGGTTAATATAAGTTACAAGAGCTAATAAGAAGCCTGAGCTAATGGGTCAATCAGTTTATAACCTATGCAGACTCTCTGTGTGATTTTTCTTTGGGGCTTACTGGCTGTGGGGTACCAGGTGTGACAGAAACCCCAACAAGCAGGACCCTCAAGTTACATTGTACCTGTCTTAGTCCATTTTATGATTCTGTCACACACTACCTCAATATGATAATCTATAAAGAACAGAGGTTTATTTAGTTGGTTTCCCTGCAAGTTGGAGAGTCCAAAAGTATGTCACAAGCATCTACTTGGTATCTGGTCTGAGACCTTTTGCTGTATCATATCATAGTAACTGACATCACATAGGGGGACAGATCTAGTCTCTCTCTTTTCTCTTCTTATAAAACCATGAAAAGACCAAACCTAAGACTAATAGGGAAATAAGAATGAGAAGAATGCCAGCTCAAAGGCACATAAAAATGTATTCAACAAAATCATAGAAGAAAACTTTCCCAACCTAAAGAAGGAAATGCCTAAAATGATACAAGGAGCTTACAGAACACCAAATAGACTGGACAACCCCCAAAAAGTTCCCTCACTATGTAACAGTCAAAACACAAAATATGCATAATAAAAAAGAGTATTAAGAGCTGTAAAGGAAAAAGGTTAAGTAACGTAAAGGTTTGGATATGACTGGATAACAGATTTGACACAAAAACAGGATCCATCCTTCTGCTGCATACAAGTAACACACCTCAACCTCAAAGACAGACATTTCCTCAGAGTAAATGGTTGGGAAAAGACTTTCTAATCAAATGGATCTAAGAAGCAAGCTGTTGTTGCTATCCTAATATCTAAGAAAATAAACTTCAAACTAAAGATAGATGAAGGACATTTCATATTCATCATGGAAAAATCCATCAAGACAAAGTCTCATTCCTGAACATTTATGTCCCAAATACAAGGGCACTAATATTTGTATAAGAAATGTTACTCAAATTTAAATTATACTTCAAAACCTACACAATAATTGTGGGAGATTTCAACACCCTACTCTCACAGGTCTGTCAGTCAGAAAATTAAAAGAAAAACAAAGGAAATATCAGATGTTATTACTCAAATAGACATCTATAGAACATTCCACCCAAAACAAAACAACAACAAAACAAAAATGGAACATTCTACAAAACTAACCACATTCTCAGACACATAACAAATCTCAACAGATACAAAAAAACATGAAATAATTCCCTGTATCTTATCAGATCACCATGGCTTAAAATTAGAATTCAACAACAGTACAAATTCCAGAAATCTTACATATTCAGGGAAACTGAATAATGCTTAATTGAATCATCCCTGGGTCAAGGAAGAAATAAATAAAGAAGTTGAAGACTTCATAGAATTCAGTGGAAATGGAGGTAAAACAAGCCCAAACTACAGACACTATAAAAGTCGTGCTGGGAGGGAAGTTCACAGCACTAAATGTCTATATAAAGATGTTGGGGAAATACCACACTAGTGAATTAACACAACACCTGAAAACTCTAGAAGAAAAGAATAAAATTCACTCAGGAGCAGTAGATGGCAGGAAATAATTAAGTTAAGGGCCGAAATCAATAAAATAGAAACAAAGAGAGCAATACAAAAAAAATCAATGAAACAAAGAGCTGGTTTTTCAAGAAAATCAACAAGATAGACAAACCTTTATCCAAACTAACCAAAAGACAGAGAGGGAATATCCAAATTTTCAAAATCAAAAATGAAAATGAGGACATAACAGCAAACATTAGGAAAATCCACAGAACCACCAGATCATACTTCAAAAATCTGTACTCCACTAAATCAGAAAATTAAAATAAAAAAGTACAACTTCCTTTATAGGTTCCATATGCCAAAATTTAATCAAGACCAGAATTTAATTTAATTTAATTTAAAAAGAACAATTTAAACAGACCTATAACTCCTGAAGAAATTTCAGTCTCCAAACAAAAAAAGGTGAATGAGTGAATGAATATATATATATATATATATATATATATATATATATATATATATATATATATCCCAAGGACAGATGAGTTCAGTGCACATTTCTACCAGAATTTCAAAGAACTAGTTCCAATAGTCCTCAAATTGTTCCACATAATACAAACAGAGGGAATATTGTTAAACTCCTTTTTACAAGGCTAAAGTTACCTTGATATCCAAACACAAAAATGCAACAAATCAAAAGAACTACAGATCACTCTTCCTCATGAATATCAATGCAAAAGTAGTCAATAAAATACTGGCAAGCCGAATCCAAGAACACATCAAAAAAGTCATCTAACATGATCAAGTAGGCTTAATCCCAGAGATGAAGGGTTGATTCAACATAAAAAAAATCTATCAATGTAATACACCATATATACAAACTAAAAGAAAAAGACTGCATGATCATCTCATTAGATGCTGAAAACGTCTTGGACAAAATACAACATCCTTTCATGATAAAGGTCTTGGAGAAACCAGGATACAAGGAACATCTAAACATAATAAAAGTAATTTACAGCAAGCCAACACCAACATAAAATTAAATGCACTTCTACTGAAATCATGAATAAGACAAGGCTGTTCACTCTCTCCATATGTATTCAATATAGTATTTGAAGTTCTAGGTAGAGCAATAAGACAATAAAAGGAGATCCAGGGGATACAAATCAGAAAAGATGAAGTCAAACTATCATTATTTGCTTTATATATAATAGTATACATAAGTGAACCTAAACTTTCTACTGAGTAACTCCTACAGCTGATAAACACTTTCAGGAATATGGAAGCATACAAGATGAACTCAAAATGTCAGTAACTCTTTTATACACAAAGGATAAATGGGCAGAGAAAGAAATCAGAGAAACACTACTCTTTACAATACCCACAAATATAAAATATCTTGGGGTAACTCTAATCAAACAAGCAAAAGACCTGTATAACAAGAACTTTAAATCTCTAAAGAAAATACTTGAAGAAGATATCAGAAAATTCAAAGATTTCCCATGTTCTTGGATATTTAGGATCTACATAATGAAAATGGCAATCTTACAAAGAGTAATCTATAGATTCAATGCAATCCCCATCAAAATTGCAACACAATTCTTCACAAACATTGAAAGAACAATATTTAATTTTCTATAGGAAAGCAAAAAAAAACCACACAATAGGTAAAACAATAAAGGAACTTTTGAAGGCATAATCATCCCTGACTTCAAACTCTACTATAGAGCTATAACAATAAAAAAACAACTTGGTTTTGGCATAAAAACAGACATGTGGACCAAAGAATATTGAAGACTCTGATATTAATCCACACAGCTATGAACACCTGATTTTTGACAAAATTCAAAATAGTACAATGGAAAAAGAAAAAAATCTTTAACAAACAGTGCTTGTATAAAGAATGTGAAGATGTAGAAGATCGCAAAAAGATCTGTAATCATCATGCACAAAACTCAAGTCCAAATGGATGAAAAACCTCAATAAAAATCCAGTTACATTGAACCTTGTAGAAGAGTTATGTGGAAAGTACCCTTAAACACATTTGCACAGGAGACCATTTCCTAAATAGCTACTGAGAACACCGATCAATAAATAAGACTTCCTAAAACTGAAAAGCTTCTGTAAGGCAAAGGACATAGTCAATAAGACAAAACAACAGCCGACAGAGTGGGAAAAATCTTCTCCAACCCCGCATCTGACAGAGGGGTGATCTCCAAAATATATAAAGAACCCAAGAATCTAAACATCAAAATACCAAATTATCCAAATAAACAATGGGGTACAGATTTAAACAAAAAATTCTCAGCAGAAGAAACTAAAATGGCTGAATGACATATAAGGAATTACTCACTATCCTTAATTATCAGAGAAATGCAAATCAAAAAATTCTGAGATACCATATTAAACCTGCGAGAATGGCTAACATCAAAAACATGGATGACTGCTTATGTTGAAGAGGATATGGAATCAGGGGAACACTTCCTCCCTGCTGGTGGGAATGCAAACTTTTACAATCACGTTGGAAATCGGTATGGTAATTTCTCAGAAAATTAGCAATCAATTTACCTACCGCTAGACCCAGAGATATTACTCCTGATGATATAGCCAAAAAATACTCAATCATACTACAAGGACAATTTCTCAACAATGCTCATACCAGCATTATTCATAAAAGACAGAACCCGGAAACAACCTAGATGTTCTCAGTTGAAGAACAGATAAAGAAAATTTGGTACATCTACACAATGGAGTATTACTCAGCTGTTTAAAAAAAAACCCAAAAAACAAGGACATCATGACATCATGGAATTTGCAGGCAAATGAATGGAACTAGAAAAAAAATCTGGAGTAAGGTAATCCAGGCTTAGAAGGAAAAACATGTTATCTACTCACTCATAAGTGGATATTAGATATAGTATAAGGCCTAATCAGAATACAATTCACTATTCCAGGGAAACTAGTTAACAAGGAAGACCCTAAGAGGGACACATGGGTTTCCCTCTTAGGGAAGTAGAATTAGATGAGATCTCCTGGGTAAACTGGGTGGGGGTACATTAAAGTGGAGGGGTATGGAAAAATGAGCACATGAGGAAACAAGACAGTTTGGGGAGATAAGGAAGAAGTAGGAGAGCAATGAAAGTGATATCTTGATAGAGAGAGCCACTATGGGGTCAGGGAGAAACAAGACACTATGGAATTTCCCCAAAATTCACAAGGATGGCCATGACTCCTAGCAATAGTGGAAAGGGCGCTCAAATTCCTCTTTGTAATCAGACTGGTAAACACCCCATCTATCATCACAGAGCCTTCATCTAGTAGCTGATGAAACCAAATGCAGAGATCCACAGTCAAGCACAAGACCAAGCTAGACTTCCTGAGACCCCCTTTTCACCAGGGAAAGGTGAGTGTACAATGCACCCATTCCGAAGACCCGGGACACAGGACAATCAGATGCAATAGGGAGTCGAGTCAAAGCAGGAACTCAGTTTATTACTGTGAGCATCAGCTCATATGTGTTAAGTGACATGGTGTGATGTGGGGGATCTTCCAGCCAATGAGAGGCAGCCAAGCCCTCCCTCTGGCTGGAGGAGCATCTACTTAGTTTTTCTGTCTCATCCTCACTCAAACTTGTCCTACAGGCCTTGAACTGAAGCCAAACAATTTTCTCTCCTATCGACCTCAAGGTACAGGCCCTGAGATAATTTTGGCCCAACAGAATCCAATTGAAGAGAGAGAGAAGGAGGTCAAGGTAATGATGGAAAAATCTACAGAGACATCTGAACCAAGCTCATGGAAGCTCATGATCTTTAGCCTGAGAGCTATGAAGCCTCCATGGATTGAACTAGGTCCTCCATATGTTGGAGACAGTGGTGAAGCTTGGACTATCTGTGAGGCACCTCACAGTAGGACCAGTATCGATCTCTGGTGCATGAGCTAGCTTATTGGAGACCATTTCCTGTGGTGGGACACCATGCTCAGCCTTAATATACGGGGAGCGTATTGGTTCTGTCCTAAGTTAATGTACCAGACTTTGTTGACTCCCCTTCAGAGCCCTTTCCCTGTTGTGAGCAGTGGATGGGGATGGACTGGGAGTGGTGGGAGGAGGGGTAGAGGAAGAACTGTGGTTAGAATGTAAAATGAGATTTATAAAAAATAAATTAAAAAATAAAAATAAGAGATAAAAGGCTACTAATACCACCACATGCTCCAGTGCCATGACCTCATTTAACCTTAATTAGCTTCTAAAGGTCTCGTCTCCATTTGTATTTTAGAGATTAAAATTTCAACATCTAAATTTTAGGAGGATATAGTTGAAGCACAGGGGTGTCTCTGGGTCTGAATCTCTATTCCTTTACCAGATAAGAATTAATACTGCCAAACATTAAGGCATTGCAAAGTCATCTATATACATACTTCTAATGATCTCTTACACTTATAATTATAATTATTATAATTATTTTTCTGTTTCTCTCTACTTATGGTTGTTTGGCTGAAGATTCAAAACAGTGAGTGCATACAGTGAGAGCAGGTCATTCTTATTATCCTGTGACATTGTAGGAGAGTAAATATTCTAGTTTTCATTTCCAAAACCCTGTTATCAGTGACTCTTTCCTCCAGCCCAAAAGAGAAACTCACTTTCATTTAATGAAAACACTTTGGAGAAACAAAAGTACTGATTGAAAAAGTTCTTAGGTCTGACTAGTTCACTAATTCTGATGAGCAGTGGCATGTGTTTTTTGCCATGTGTTCACTTATCTGTGTCTTAAAGCTGGGTATCTCAAACGGAAGTTATAATTATATGTTATAATTATGTTTTTGCACTGAGGACACATATTATGATAGGGCATGAATTAAAGACTGTTGTACATAATGTCTAATGACTCAATTAATAGAATAGCATATTTTAATTTTTATAAATTTTTCAGTTATGGAACTACTATATAAGTAAAATTTAAAGTACACACACCTTTATTATTATTTAATAATTAACATAAATTTAAATTGAGTCTTTTAATTCAGCTTCTTATTGCTTCAAGATGGATTATTAGTATATGTTTTGGAAAGAGAGTGAAGTGGATCTTCATGAAAAGTAGGACAGGTCATAATTCTCTAGTCTGAGAACAGTCTTCATTTGATGGCCCTGAGTTCATGATTTACAAAGTGGCTGGCACCGTAACCAGCTTGTGATAACAAGGTCAGGCTGTCTGTTCAGCCAAGGACTCTTTATTAGTAGAGATAGGTGGAATAATGACTCATCTCCCAAAGCTACTCATTCTACTTGGAAATGTGCATGATTTAAACAACCAAATACCATCATGGTATTGTACAGCAATATGACTTATGAAAGTAAGTATGTCGTTCAGAATCAAACTCACCACAGGTGCTTTTAAAGCCATTAAAGTTTGAGTATAACATCACAGTTCTCTTGACATTTCATGTGTGGAGAATTTCTGAATCAAATATTTTCTCACATGGTCAACATGTCAATCTGCACATGTTGATATTTTTTAACCTTAAATTTTTCCCTGCTCTCTCAGTCTCTGCTATCATATAGAGCTTTTATTTCCTGCACACAGGACCAAAGTTCCAAGCTTCTGCATTCCAGATATTTACAAGTATAAACATAGGATCATCTGTAGCTAGAGTACATCATATATGTTTTAGAAATAGGGATCACAGAGGACCATGATAGCATGTTAAAAACAATAAATCTTTCTCCAGCAAATTTAAGCTGCATATTACTGTAATATTAAACTTGACAGCTAAATATTTATTTTAAAAAATAGTCTTTTCTCCTTGAACTCAATGATTATAAAGTCCCAATATTTAAACTTACAGGAAAGAATTTCTAGTTTTTGTTCAAAATTTATGTAGTTATCACTGTTATTGGCAAAATAAATGGCACCAGAACAATGCAGCATTAAATATTGTTTGTGTGGTCTCACATTGTGACAGTTTTATTTAAGACACACAAGTTTAATAAAGGCCAAAATACACACAGATTACTATACCAGAAAGAGCTCCTCCGAAGAAGCAGGCAGGTCGGTGATCCGCGCAGAGAGAGCGCTTTCCACGTGGGCCTATCATTTTATACCTCTCTTGGGACCTGGTGGTCCAGCCCCATTAACTAATTAAGGGGTGGAATAATTAGCTAATGGCGGGGCGTGGCTATAAGCCAAAATGGTCAAGACCACACCCCTTCATCACATCATACACAACCATTAATTCATAAAATAAAATTCATAGATAATAATGTTCTATACAGCTCTTCATTCAGGCTTCCCATTTATTTTTAGAATGGGAAAATGATATATCTCAGTGTTCAAACTTTTTGTAGCTATAATGAATTCTTGAGATAAAACTTCTGAAGGGATCAGTACTATATTGCCTCCCCACTTTGGGCGTTTTAGCTCAAAATAAATTAGTCCTTTTGCTTTGGATCCATGTGGAAGCAGAATACCATAAGAGGGGTATGTGGGGGAGCCAAGAGGAAAAATAAGGGTGATGATGGAGCCACAGTCGCATAATTACTTTCTGGGATATAACTTAAACAATTTTGATAGTCTTGTCATATTGACTGTTTTGGGAGACGCCTCAGACTAGTGACCTTCAGTACCAAATGGGTTTTTGGGATATTTGCAAAGATGATTGACATGGGGCAAACTGAATGTTGGTGTACCCACAATTAGGCTAGGAGCCCAGATGGAAGAAGTTAGAAGAACAGGGGGCCAGCGCATCCAAACAAGCTCTGTGATTCCCAGACAAGTATGTCTACTATTGGACGCTCAGTTCCAGACGTTTACCATTGCTACAATTGCCCACAGTCACTCAGCATCAGCTGTCTGTCATGGTTGCCATGGAAACTCAGTACCAGACGTCTAATGTTGCTACAATTGCCCACAGTCACTCAGTATCAGCTGTCTGTCATGGTTGCTATGGACACTCAGTGCCAGACATCTACCATTGCTACAATTGCCTGCAGTCACTCAGTAACACCTGTCTGTCATGGTTGCCATTTTCCATTACCCATGGACACTCATTGCCAACTTCTTCAGGATTTCAATGTCATCTCCAACTCAGCAAACTTTCAGAGATCTTTGTGGACTTCAGGATCAGACTGGGAAAATGAAGTGTTCCAACCTTCCTGAACTGAGAAGATATGGCTATTCTGGACTTTCAGTGTGCAGGTGGCCAGTTTTGGGCTGCCCAGATGTTCGCTATGTAGGCTAACACGATAAATCCACTATGATCATAAATTTTATATCATATGATAGTATCACTTCTTCTGCGCTAGAGAACTCTGACAAAAACAAACCTGAAGACCTTCCAATAAAGACTTTATTTTCAAGAAGCTAGGTAACAAGGAAAACCCTAAGAGGGCCGTGCATGGATTGCCTTTGAAAGAGGAAATGTATAAGATCTCCTGGGTACCTTTGGGGGTTGGGAAGAGGGGAGGGGATGAGGGAAGAGAACATGAGGGAATGGGATGGTCAAGTTGGGGGATGGATGGAGAGGGAGAGCATTGAAAGAGATATCTTGATAAAGGGAGCCACTCGTAGGGTTAGGGAGAAACTGGGTACTAAGGAAGTTTCCAGGGAGCCATAAGAATGACCCCTGCGAAGGCTCCGAGTAATAGTGGAGAGGGTGCCTGAACTGGTGATTGGTGATTACCCTCATTGTCATCATAGAACCTTCATCCAGTAACTGATGGAAGCAGAAGTAGAGATCCACAGCCAAGCCCTGGACCATGCATCTGAATTCTAAAGTAAAATCTAAACTTTGAAAATAGTGGAAACATATTAATTTTCCTGAGAACAAAAAAAATGTATTATCTCTTAAAACATTACCACACACGATCTGTGCCTTTAACACATGGACTATTGAGGATCTTGAGGACACACTTACATCAGCCATTCAGTAGTAAACATGTCTTATATAGTATGCTTATCAATTTTCATGCCATGCAACAAGCAAATAAAGTCTTTATTTCATTTTATGGTTTCTGGACCTATTAAGTCATACCACACCCATTGGCTAAATTATATATCACTAGATTAAATAAATATAGTGGTCTGCTATTTTTAAATAATTCTAATGCTTTTTATCTCCTGTGTTTCAATTCTCAGACAGATTATCTTGAACTAAGGTTTACTGGATTTTATAATCATACAGAGACTTGGGATATACTTCTGCATATCTTTATCATGGTATCATGCTCTTAAATCCTTTTCCTGCTTGTCTCCAAACTGTGATTTTATTTCTGCACAGTCCTGACATAGTCTTTTAAATAAGTTGTTAAAACAAATGACGTAAAACAGACATAAAACTGTCACTAGCTAAACATTGCTGTCAAAGTAAAGGTCAAGCCCTGACTTTGGCATTCAAGGTTTCTCACCATGAAGTGATCACCTGCATGTTCAATCGCCAGAGCTTGGAACATAAACCTATGATGCCTCGGCTGGCTTCTCATCCCCATAAATGACAGAAAATGAGGAGATGAGCTGGATTTATAAAAAGCAATTAATAGCTTGGTGTGTCTTCAAAATTTAATTGAATGGCCATGAAAATTCACAATATTACGAAATTCTGCGTCATCGTAAAGATGACAGGCAAAAGCTATAAATAAGGCTAGGTTGATACTTTAGAAAACCATTCTTGGAAATGTGGTTAATTGATCAGAGAGACAGACAGACAGAGACAGACACACTGAAAAACGCACAGAGAAATAGAGAGGTGGAGACAGAGAGAAGATAAAACATTTCATCTGCAAGTCTGAGTGAGAGCTGATACTGAGCCAGGGGAGAATTTGGCTCTAAAGAAACAGCTCTTTAAGGATAGTGCCTGTTTCTTCTTCATTTTTAGGGCTCTGAACACCTAAAATAAATTCTTGTCACATACTTGCACTTAATTTCTAGTTACATTCTAAATGAAAAATGTAGCTAGTATAAAATATGATCGAATATAGATTATTAACACACGTTCTAGTTTATTTACTTAACACAAGAACACTGCTGGTACCAATCTGAAAGTAGTATTTTGGTGGCCCATTCGTTAACTTCAAGACTTCCTTCCTTTACAGTGTGAACACCCAGAAAAAAATGATTTAACTGCCTTGTTTTTCAAGGTCTCCTGTGCTAGTTCACGTTCTATTGCAATTAGGTAGCACTACGGCTAACGCAACCCTTAAAAAAAAAGAAAATATTTAAGTGAGGCTTGCTTTACAGATTACAGATTCAGAGGTTGAGTCTATGATCACCATGGCAGGGAGCAAGGGAGCATCAGGCAGATATGGCAGTTAGAATTCTACATCCAGATCCAAAGGAAGCACGAAGAAAGAGCTTTTTGAACTTGACTTGGGCAGTCAAAAGCCTTAAATCCCACCCCTTTGACACACTTCTTCTACAAGGCAAACCTTTCCAAACAAGGCCATAACCACTCCGGTAAGGAGACAGCTTCTAATCAATTCAAAATGGGGCATTCTCTAAGCATTCAACTATATGAGCCTATTTTTGGAGCCCATTCTTAAAAATTATCACATTTATCTTTTCTCAAAAAGAGGGGAAAAAGCTGAATATCCCTTACTTAATAAATCTGAGGATGTTTAATTTCCTTAGCCAATTGCATATGTTGAGTCATGAATGATTTTCTATTGAATTCAATTTGCTTTCTCAGTCATAATGGCAGAGATTCCTATTTGTTTTGTTTTGTTGCTGTTAAGTACTTGTCTATTGCTCAATATTCTCAGAACTGCATAATGTGTGCTCTAAAGTAACGTTGATTGATTAGTTATAAACTTACTCATGTTTAGGTAACCAATATTCCCTTGTATTGAAGTAGAATTGAATTTGGGGTGGATGGGTTGGCTTGAATATAAAGGAGAGTATCCTGGAAAGCTTGGCGATGTTGAAGTATTTGAGATATTTGCTGTCTACAAGGCACTGTATTCTCTTTCTGTGCGCTCATAGAAAGGAACTGCAGCTATGAGAGGCTTAAGAACACTGTGGATGGACGGTAAAGCTCTGCAAACAGCTTTCTCTGCCAAATCCTAGCAGTTTGCAGTGACAACCAAATTAAAGTCATCGCATGGGGCATCATTGAGTCACTTTCGTGGGTAGTTCCCTGGGATTTATTTTGTTTTTTTTTTTGTTTAGTTTTGGTTTTGGTTTTGCGAGACAGGGTTTCTCTGTAGCTTTGGAGCCTGTCCTGGAACTAGCTCTTGTAGACCAGGCTGGTCTCGAACTCACAGAGATCCGCCTGCCTCTGCCTCCCGAGTGCTGGGATTAAAGGTGTGCGCCACCACCACCCAGCTATTTTGTTCTCTTTATGCAATATAGATCATGCTTTTTTCCATTGTCTATATAAATGTTTTTATGTTTCATGTTCAGTGTGATTTATTAAAAAATGTTCATGACTCTAACAACCAGAAAAGGTGGTGTAGATTCAGTAACTAAGGCTTAGATTAGAGACAGTTGTCCATAGGGAGGACTCACCCCTCATTGGAAGTCTCTTTGCTCAGTTTCTCTGATTAACATAGCATGTCATCATGGCAAAAAAGGAGGAAAAATGTACACACCAAAAACATTTGTTGAGCAAGTCAATCCCAGAAACATAACAGCAGAGTTGGCCCTGAGTTATGACAATCTACAAGAATTGGTGTTGGACCCTCTCAAATTTAAAGACCGGTTTAGACCAGTTATTTGGAGATAAGACCACATAGCCAGTTCTCAACTATTGTGGTCAAATGTATGTTAAGCATTGCATTTACTAAAGTTCTACAAACGTGTATCCTAGGATATCCGCTATAGGCTATGCCCTGGAAGTTTTCTCACTCTGTGACTTTACATAGGATGAAATAGACCATGAATGATCTTTTTAAAAACCCATCCCTTTCATTAAGTGACAGATGATTATTTAATTGGCTCTTCAAACTTTTGTCTAGTTTTGATTTAACCAGTTTTGTCCTTCCAACAGCATGCCATTTACTTTTCTGAACAAGTGAGATATGAAAAAATGGTTTTCAACTTTCTTTTAAGTCATTTATTCCTCAGAAACTAGTGTTTAATGACTTTACCTTTAAGTGTCCCGAATTTACCCGCATCTTTCTACTGATATTCCCCAGATCACATTGGTGAATTCAGCGTCTATAGCAAGGCATCTGTATAGTGACCACTTAGCTAAGACTCAAAGCCCAGGAACCAGGGAAGAGGATATGGTAAGAGGACTTGAGTGGCAATAGAAGAGTTGCCTGGCATACAAGAGACTCTGAAGTGGTGGGAGACCAGGAACAATTCTCAACAGAGACTCATAGATGAGAGTTTTCGTTGGGGCTTTCTACTCCGAGTAGCTGTAATGGTTTATGTAGTAAGGATGAGCTCATAGACAACTTAGTTCTGGAGTCTAGAGTGCCCACTAGACAGGAATATCCCAGTGTGTAAAACGTGGGTGGGTACAATGCAGCAACACAGCTAGTGGGGTGGGAGAACATGCTATAGTCACATGTCAGGGACTGAAACACGAAACTCTCAGGAGAGGCAAGGTTCCTTTCCTGAACTGACTTAGAAGCGGCCACTTCTCATGAGGAGAAAACCTCTGTGCACAGCAGACGAATATTTCTCTTGGGTTTTCTTTGAATGGCTAATACTTCGCCTTATTGAAAAAGATTCTCGTGTTCTTTATGGAGCAAGCCACTGGTAACCAGGAGTTCCTCCTCTGTGACTGATGTCGACGGTGTTGCTTTCTCCCCTCTCCATAACAATCAATCTCCTGCTCCTTACAGGCATGCTGAAATCACAGCAGTCCTTTCTTTTGTTATTTTTCTCTCCAGGGTAACACGGTGAAACAGTGAATGCACATGTTTTCCTTTCCTTGGTGTTACTGAGGTCAGTACAATTTCTTTTGACTAATTATTTCTCACTATTTATTATTAGTGGCGTAGGAATTATGGTGAATACTAAAATGACCATTTGAGAATCTGAAAGTTATGGGCCCATCCAAAACTTTAACTCTGACTCGTGTTTACATTTATAAAAGGTATTGATTTAATTTTTAATTTCAAGTCTGAATTTGAATTTATTAATGTGAAAATTTGGACAAAACTTTTTCTAATTCAATGTATCCATCTATTATGTATATGAATTTTCACATTTTAATGCCTAGCAGCAAAAAGAATGGAAATCTGAGATCCACGTCCTACCACAGCATGCATCAATCTAGTGAGTCTATGAGCAAAAAAAAATCACCTAGTGATCATTACCTCAATGTGTATATGCGATAAATTTTAAAGCTGTCACAGAACATTCAGGTTTAATGTCATGATATTTAGAAATGGCCATTTTCTTGGAGCAGTGTTACCATACAGTGCCTCATTAAACTGTGAGTCACATTTGAGAGAATTTCAATTAAAAATAATGTTAAACATTAAGGGTCTCTCTAAATCCTTTCCTTTATCTTCCAAGAGACTTTTATTCTTTAGTTAAGTATTGTAGAGTGTTTTTATTTGATCAGATAATCTATACTCAAAATAAACATCTTATTAGCATAATTGAGGACTAAAAAGAAATACTCAAAATTAATATAAATTAAGTACCAGACAATTTTGGTCAATTATTTTTGATAGACATATCAACAAATTGTGAAACTGAAACGCATCTAAGTAGTATAGATCATGACCCTGGGCATGAAACATATGTTATAGAATCCAAAATGGAAACAAGTCATGAACATCCTTCAAACATAAAACTCAACACAAGCCCTCACTTTGCATGATAGTGATATGTGCTGTATTTACTGCTGCTATTTTTATAATAACTTGGCAGGGGTCTAACTTCTTCCTACAACATGGACATAACCCACTCTCTTCATTCCCAACTGTCACCTATTCTCAGAAGCTCCAGCTTCCTAAAGGTCATTCAACTTGCAGATCAAAGCCATATTCCTAAGCAATACATCTCATCTCTGCACACAGGCATAGCACTCAATCTTCTGGGAAGCCATTCAACTCAAGCACTACCACGGAGTTCTCACAGAATGATTTAGAAGATTTCATTCTTTCTCTTACAGTTACCAAATAGAGAACTCAGGCATTGGCTACAAATAATGATGTAAGGAACAATTCACACTGCAAGATGATATTCTGAACCTTAGAAATTTAAGAGTCTTCAAAAGTTAAGAATTCAACTTCTGGAAAAGCAAATAAATCAAAGGTAAAGACTATGACCTACACATAAAGGGTAGAAATGAATAAAACATCTTAATTCTCTGCCAACTCAAGGATCTATTTGGAAGAGAATATTTACTACAAAGAGGTGGACTATGTCTTTGGGAGTCAACTACATAGCCTTTACCATCAAATGTATTTCATATGAACCTCCTCTTACATGGAGTTTCCTTAAAGCAGAACATGTCAGATGGGGGAAACGTGAATCAAATAATCCCACACTAGCCCCAAATTGGGAATACTAAGGTTTTCTTTTTTAAGAGGGAAACTCATGAATCTCAATGAGGAAACAGGAATGGGGTCCAACATCCAAGTGTGGCAAGCAGGAAAAGGATGAGGGGGCAGTCCAACTGGCTTTTTGGTACCCAAAACCATGCCCCACCTGGTCCAGCCTGTCAAAGGCCATAGGCTGAAGGAGGTTTCCCAATACCTCCCTGTTTTGTCTAAATAAGAGAGTTCAAAACCCAATACAAAACCATATATAATAAGAACAGATTTCAAGTAGAAATTAGAATTACAACCAGCATAAACAATATTAGGCAAGGAACATATGCTAAATGTTTCAATAATTATCCTAAAGAGTAAAAGCCTTGTATTAGAAATGGATGGCTATAATAAGATAATAACTATGACTATCTGATCTTCAACACCATCAAAGTACTGAGAAGGGAGATAATAATTGATTGGGCAGGATGTTCATTCAAACAGCTTACAAAATATGCAGTAAATGACATGACAGACGAGACAACTGACTACCTGGGCAATCACCCAAAGTCTCATTTGCAATGTTGAAGCCACCAGCTTTGGCTAAAGCCTAGCATAACTGATAGACCATTTTCAGAGGCAGGAATATTTTCAGAACCATCTTACCCTGTATTGACAAGGTTTGACAGCCTTATTTCTTGTATCCTGCTTGTCCAGTCTGGACAACATGCATTTTATCAGTGGTTGAGGCATGAGCAGTTCCTGTGCAAAGGCCAGTTTTGCAAAGAAGAAAACAAACTCTATGTACAGGGTCTTCAGTGCTCAACATCCTCTCGGGAATAGATTGGTGCTGCCAGGAGCATTTGTTTCTCACATCAACAGAACCCTAAGCTATTTAAATGCCATGTTCGACAGTTCTTTGAAGTGGTTGAAGATTACCTATCTATGCAGAATACAGTCTCTATGTATCTAAAGATCCTGATTAGTCTAACTATGTCAGTTTTTGATCTACATTCATTGGTCCAATGTCAGCCTTTGCCATACCTCCTACATATTCCAGAAGATTAAGACCACCTATTCTTGCCATTCCCAGAGGAGACATTATCTGATGTTGCTGGCTCCTGGAACCCCTGCCTCTTGCCATCATACTGAGCCCCCAGTTTCTACCCACATTCTGCTCTCATTTCTCTTTATGACTTCGACCACCTATCGGAAAGACATTTTGCCTCGAATGCTTAACTTATAATACAGGAACAACTAAGCTATTTTCTCGTCCTTTTTAAATCAAGGAGTTATATGAAGGTATATCACTTCAACTAAATCTATCACCAGATTGTTTTTCCAAAATATAATTTTTTAGGTATATCACTACAACTAAATCTATCACCAGATTTTTTCCAAAATATTATTTTTTTAAATTTTTTTGTTATTTGGGCAGTGATGGTGCATGCCCTTAATTTTAGCACTCTGGAGGCAGAGGTGAGTGGGTCTCTGGGAGTTTGAGGCCAGCCTGGTCTACCAGAGCTAGTTCCAGGACAACTAGGCCTGTTACAGAGAGAAACCCTGTCTCAAAGCAAAACAAAAAATTATTATGAGCTTTCAACTAGTGATAGATTTTTGTTTGTGCATGTATGTGTATGTGTATGTGTTTGTGCATGTATGTATATGTGTGTGTGTTTGTGCATGTGTATTGTGTAGCTACATAGATATTGCAGAACTATTTCAAACAATACAACTGTATGTACACTATCCTGAGGACTAAAAGAACTTAATGCATAATAGCTTTAGTTGCCCTTGAACTAGGCATTAGTATTATAGCTTTCTCATTTTTTAAATTTATTCTTCTCTCATACAATACATTCTGATGGCAGCTACACCTCCCTCAATTCCTCCCAGTCCCATCAAACCCCCTCCACCGACCTCCCTTCTCCCCCAGATCCACTGTTCCTCCATTTACCTTCAGAAAAAGCAGGCTGGCCTGCCAGGGATATCAACTAAACATTGTCTAATAAGATGCAGTAAGAATAGACAAAAACCTCCACATCAAGGCTGGACAAGATAACCCAATAGGTTGAAAGCATTTCCAAGAGCAGGCAAAGGAATCTGAGACACCTCCACTTCCACTGTTAAGAGTTCCATTAAAAACCCTAAGCTAAGCAACCACATGTATATGCAGAGGATCCAGCTCAGTCCCGTGCAGGCTCTCTAATTATCTGTTGAGTCTCTGTAAGACCCGAAGAGCCTTGCTTAGTTGATCCTGCGGACCATGCTCTCCTGGTGTCTTTGACCCTCTCACTCCTATAATCCTTCCTCCCCCTCTTTCCCAGGATTCTCTGAACTCTACCTTATGTTTGACGCTGGTTCTCTGCCTCTACTCCTATCCGTTGTTGGATGAAGTCTCTCTAAAGACAATTATGCTAAACTCTGGTCTACAAGTAGAGAATATTATTAGGAATCATTTCAGTTTTCTTTTATCCTGTCTTGTTGGGTTCTACAATGGGTTACTGGCTTATCCAGCCTCTGGTTCCTGCCCATCCAGGTAGTGTAGGGCCTGGGCTCCCTACAGTGGCACATACCTCAAGTTAGACCAGTCATTGGTTAGCCATTCCCCCAAGTTCAGAGCCATCATTGGCCTACCACATGTTGCATGCAGAACAGGATGTAGGTCAAAGTTTTGTGCCTGGGTTTTGCGATTTGTTTGGTTTCCCAGTCCCAACACTGGAAGTCTTGCATGGTTACAGAAGATGGTTGGTTCAGTCACCATATATTCCATTGCTAGGAATCCTCCCTAGGGTGGACTTTATAGGTTCCACTCAGTTTCCATTGCACTAGTTTCCCACATAGTCCCACAAAGCACCGCCCCTCCCTGCAGGTTCCAATCGTCTCTCCCAATACTCTTTCCCTCCCTTCCATCCATCTTGCAACTGACTCCTCCAGTTTCCATTCCCACCCATCCCCAGTCTCCCCCAAAACCTATTCTATTTCCCCTTCTCAGGGAAAGCCATGCATCATCCTTGGAATCTACTTGTTACCCAACCTCTCTGGGTCTGTGGATTGTAGGATGGTCATCTTTTCCAGCTAATGTCAACTTTAAGTGAGTACATATCACTTTCTGGGTCTGGGTTACTTCATTCAGGGTGATGTTGTTTTTCTAGTTCCATTCATTTGCCTGCAAATTTCATTATTTTATTTTCTAACAGCTGAGTAAATACTACAGAGTGTAAATGTATCACATTTTATATATTCATTCTTTGGTTGCAGGACATCTCAGTTGTTTCCAGTTTCTGGCTATTATGAATAAAGTGACTAGTTGAGGAAGTGTCTTTGTGGTATGACGAAACATCTTTTCAGTCTGTGACTGAGAGTAGTATAGCAGGGTCTTGAGGTAGATTGATTCCCAGTTTTCTGAAAAACTGCCGTATTGATTTCCATAGTTTCTGCATATGTTTGATCACCTACCAGCAATAAAGGAGTATTTCCCTTGCTCCACAATACTCCTTGCTTCATTATAATAAACTGTCCTTTGTGTTATTGATCTTGGGCATTCTGACAGATGTAAGGTGGAATCTCAAAGTAGTTTTTGGTTTGCATTTTCTTGATGGCTAAGGGCACCAGACATTTCTTTAAGTGCTCCTCTCTGTCATTTGAGAGTCCTTTAGCTTACAGTTGTTTTTTGTTGTTATTGTTTTGTCGTTGGTTTTTTTTTTTTACCAAGAGAATCCAAGTGCTAGTCTTTATGTCTTAAACATTTAATTGATTAATTAACATAGTATATGTTTGCTTGAATTGCGAGTGGGTAGCAGCTAGAGGACAGCTAAAATGATGTCTTTCCTCCTTCTCTATGGGACCAGATTATTTAACTTAGGTCTTCAGCTTGAAGGCAAATCTTTATACCCTGATAATCAGATGAACTCATATCATATGAAAAAAAATGGTTTTCTTTAATTCTCTTAATTCCTAGAGAAAAACTTCCAAGAATGACTTGATGAACTAATCAGGAACTTCATCTGTTCTGAAAAGGTTTCTTTTGTGTAACGTGGAACAGACATTCTGATCACCCAAACCCAGGATATGAGTGTAAAAGTGTAAAGAGAGTATGGTTATTATAATTCAAATCAGACAAAATGTATGTCCTGCAGGAAGCAGTGGCCCAAGTGCCAGGGGTAGAAGATGGGGTTAAGTTTGCCACATCAGCAACTTCACACAAAGATGATGCTGATTTTGTTGAAGCAGACATATTATGGGAAGTTAGGGTGTCATATAAAAATAATTTAGAGAAATAAATCACACTCTTATTCTTATATATAACTATTAAGAGATAACAGATATGGAGATTTTTCATCTACCAAATCGATTACTAATTCTTTTATGTGCTCAGTTGATATCAGGAATTGTGTTAACTGCTGTGGATGACGCATGAAACACATAGCAAAGAGTTTTGTCTTCACAAAGCTTAGTGTTTTGAGGTCTTTTAGGAAGATTTAGGAAATGTAATTTGAAAAAGCTGGGAAAAACCAAAAAAATTTACTCACACAGTAGATATCCCAGATTGTGGAAAAAAACATGCAGTAATCTTAGACTCGAATGCACGCTTTGACTAGGGTTAACAAACACAACTTCTCTGATTCCTGTCATCTCTTTCTCTCTGATTTCTTCAGTTTATTTACCCTGCAACTGATTTCTGTTTCTTCTTTACTACCCGAAAGAGAGTGGTCACAGACATCTCCCAGTAGGTATGTCGCTAGTCCTGATTCATACTATTACAGTCTTCAAATTTCCAAAATTACCAAAGAAGAGACCCTGAGATTCTGTTTATCTAGATGCTTGCTGATGGAGCATCTGTAGCCAGGGGAGGGGGCACAGAATAGGATCAATAGAGCAATTATGGAAACACAAAGAAGGTAAACTCAGGGAAGTAGCAGAAGCAGTTCTTAAAATACCATTGGCTGTGTGTTGTAATGGTTAAAACACACGGTCTCTATCAGTACTGCTGGGGTGAATCACGGCAGAGATTATATTTGTGTTCAGGGACAAGTTAAAAAGCCTTAGTTTACACATTACTCCAGTCTGTGTTAGAGAAAATGCTAAGCCTGGTTGTCCTATCTTGACTTCAGCTGGGACCCTTATTTAATTGTTGTGACTTGTGAAATTTCACTTAAGTGAAAATAATTTCTACTAAATCAGAACACTTTGCTCTAATAGATCCAGAATTATTTCTTCTCTAGAACAGAGATTCTTATACTGTCACATGAGTATAACTTTCTGAGGAAATCTTGCAGAAATGCACGTTGTTTCCTCTAAGGTAATGTCGATAATGATCACTCAAAAGTACATTGAGTAAAATCTCTAGAACATCTAAAAGAAATATCTACATTTTGGAGATTAAGAGGCTATTTCTGAATTATAAAAAATATTTACTGTGTTACAGAATTAGATGAATGAATCAAGAAATAACAAGCTAGAGCAGAGATATATTTTAAAGCACACTGTTGAGTATTGTTATTATGAAACATTGAATAATTTTTAACGTAATTTCAAATACCTGTGGCATGTCCACAGATGTTCTGTAATATTCGATGTGCCAAATATATATGAGGCAATTTTTACACCATGTTATTTTTATCTGGTTTTTGGTTGTACAATGTTTTTTATATATAGTATCTTCTACTCATTTTCTGAGGGAAAAAATGATTGTCCGGAGTCTGCATCCAACATGGACTGCAGTATCCCTTTAAATTTTCTAGCTGGTTTATGAGAATATGAAGCTAACTTGACATGACAGACTTAAACATATACGTAGATACTTGCATTCAAAAAACAGTACTTAACAAATCGGGGAAGAGGATCATAATAATGTTTATTTGTAGAGAGTGAAATTAACCTTATAAAATAAAGCTAATAGTGGGTTAATAAATTATTTAAATTCTCTTAAACTAAGAAACCCAAACTAATTTATCGCTTAAATCTAATGTTTCAGGGTCTGCTCCCAGGAAATAGAGCCAGAGATTTGAAGTCCCAGATTCATAAGTCTGGTTTATTGGAATAGACTTCCAGAAAATTCAAGTGTGAGTGTGGGAGAGAGAAAGAGAATCTTTTAGAGAAAGGAGCTGAACACTTAGGAATAATATCCATGGAATAGGACACATATTTATGGTCTGGAATTATTACTAAGTGTATGCCGTGCTCTAGGAGACATCACTGGATGTTCTCACGATATAATTTCTACTTGAAAACTCTGTCTGAGTGTTTTAATGGAAAGGTGTCTTTCTAAATCAGAAGCACCTTTCTAATCCTGTAACAGTAACAACAGAATGAGCACAGTCAATAGTCATAGACTCATAGCTGCTTCTTCATTGCTATGAAATAAAGTTTCTCTTTAATACGCTGTTAGGTAGGATTCTGTATAAATTAGTCAGACTTCAGTTCATCTCTGGGCTAAAAGATGACTGAAATCCTTTATAGAAGACAGATAAATCTGGCAAGGGCGGTAGTGGCGCACGCCTTTAATCCCAGCACTCGGGAGGCAGAGGCAGGCAGATCTCTGTGAGTTCGAGACCAGCCTGGTCTACAAGAGCTAGTTCCAGGACAGGCTCCAAAGCTGCAGAGAAACCCTGTCTCGAAAATTAAAAAAAAAAAAAAAAAAAAAGGAAAAGAAGACAGATAAATCTGTCATGTTAAATCTTGTCAGTTGAACTTCTACATGTCCCAGGGTGGAAGTTCATCAGTATAATCAATGAGCCACATGGTGTCTGCCGCCTTGGGACATAGTACTGAATAATGGCTTCATAGCTTTGACCTTTGATACTGACATATTGGAAGTTCGGTAACCAAAGCAAGGGAGCAGGGGCTGGAGAGATGGCTCAGTAGTTAAGGGCACTGGCTGCTCTTCCAGAGGTCCTGAGTTCAATTCCCAGCACCCACATGGTGGCTCAAGACCATCTGTGATGAGATCTGGTGCCCTCTTCTGGCATTCAGGCAGAACTCTGTATACATAATAAATAATTTAAAAAAAAAAAAGCAAGGGAGCAGGTTCAATATTTTCCCTCTGCTGTCCCTTGGTCAAGACTAGAGTACGTGGCTGCCGATGTGAACTGAGTGGATGCACTCAGTTTCCAAGGGTGGATAGTGCAAGGCTCATCTGTGTTCTGTTCCAGTTGTGTGTACTCCGTGTGTGATGTTTTATAACAGATCTGAATCTCACACCAATCCATATTTCAGCCAACAAATTGTATAGCATAAGCATCTGAAGATAGTTTATAATTTACGACTGAAATGCATCCTACGATAAAGATATCATACCACAAATTAGCTCTAATTTTAATGCATTCAGTAAGGAGGACCCTCAAGTCCTTTCTGAATAACGATCAATCATAAACAACTCCAAGATGTGGAGACCAACAGTAGTTTTTACCACGTAACTCTCAATAGCATACATTTTTCTAGAGTTATTTTCACTGGAATTTGATTTCAAGACAAATTGACACTTTCCCACAGCACTGCTACCTGGCTGTTAGATTCAATTAATTATCGCCCAAGCCAGCTATCTTTAATACATACACTTTAATAGGAATAAGAAACACAAACAGATTTACCAGACCCTGGATCCGTGCTTCTCTGAAGATGCACACCAACCCACAATCCTCAGAGAGCACTTCCCACGTAAACCCAACCTTTTATAGCTAATTGGGACCTGATGGTCCAACCCCGAATAATTAGCTAATGGCTAATGAGGGGCGGAATAATTAGCTAATGGCTAATGGCGGGGCGGGGCTATTGGTTGATAGGCTAAAACCATTCCCCATCACCCGGCCGCCTATCAGGCAGTGCCGCATAACAGAACAGTTTTCAATAGAAAAGAAATGAAGCCATGATGACCAGGAAAGGCGAGATGGTTTCAATTTCACAGGCTTTCTGCCTTGACAGAGACAAGTGTGTGGCTGCGCAGGAGAAGCATCAGGCTCCAGTCCCGAGCCAGAGTGAACCTCAAACTTCAGTTCCCATGGCGGGGGTGGAAATTCTGTGCACAGTAATTCTAAGTGCCTGAAAATAATGTCGTGCAGCCAAACATTTTAGCACGGTCTTTTTTACCCATAAAGCTGCTATTTGTAAATGCACGGACATGCCATAACTAAACTGGTAAACTAATTGTTACTCAGAAATGCATGTCTTGGAAGAATGAACAGAACTGATAGCAAAGGAAGTTTAGTAATATTTATGTGAATTCATTTTATATGCATTTCTGTGAATTAATATGGAGAAGAAAAATCCAATATCTAACTTGACTGATAAAAAAAGCTGAGATATGATAATATCTTACTCCCAGGATTTCTCAAGAGCATCATCAATTACCCCGACTAGAGGACAAATATTGTATAGCATTTTAAATTAGGTTATTAAAAAGTTCATAAAACACACAGTAATGGTGATAGCAGTATTTTTTCTACTCATGGTCAGCAGCACTCAAATTTAAGTCGTTTTATGTATAGCAACCTCCTTTCCTATAACCTTAATTATGCTGAAGCAAATGGCAAATAAACATTACCCCAAATAAATATCTCAATATGAAACTCGTAGATGCATGGACTCCTATCTTTCTAAGAAAAACAGCCATTAATATATTTTAATATTAGTAATTCATGAAACAGTTTCATCAAATATCTAGAATTTTTGTTTCTTGATTCACTTACGTTTTTATTTGATAACTTAGATCCAAATAAGAGTTTCCAATTAAAGTAAATTGATGACTCTCCAATTCCTAGGAATCGTGATATATATATTATTGCTACAGAGGTAGAAGAGAATGCTTCTAAACTGTGATTGAGAGGGTATATATGTATGTAAGGATATATGCATGTATGTATGTATTATAATAATGAGACAGCACACCAAGCTTTTTTAAAAAAATAATGTTATTGCCGGGCGGTGGTGGCGCACGCCTTTAATCCCAGCACTCGGGAGGCAGAGGCAGGTGGATCTCTGTGAGTTCGAGACCAGCCTGGGCTACAAGAGCAAGTTCCATGACAGGTTCCAAAGCTACAGAGAAACTCTGCCTCGAAAAAGCAAAAAAAAAAAATAATAATAATGTTATTGATGGGATCTGACTATATAGCAGACAAAGACCTTGAAAATCAAAATCCTCTTATCTTGTTACTGAATTTCACGATAATATTCTTTATGTAGACAAATGACCATGGCTTTTATCAATTGATATAAACTCACATTGCAGTCTGGAGTCTTTTGATACTGTTCTTCAAGAAATAAAGTGCTTGATGAATACTTATTTGTTACAGTTTTTGCACAGACTAGGATAAACCTAAGTATCAGGTTTGTTCTCTGTGTGTGTGTGTGTGTGTGTATGTGTGCGTGTGTGTGTGTATGTGTGTAACTGTATTCAGAGACCACATATGGGAAAAGGTATGTTCCTTCATATGAAAGTCATCATTATTACTTTCTTACCTTATATGTGAAAATATCTAGGATAATCTTGGAAAATACTTCATGACTTCCTACTTGTATATTTAATTCAAAATTCAAGGTTAGAGAGTACTTTATTGATATTATAACCATATTTTTGTTTCTCTAGATTCCAAATACTTTGTTTCATTAGTAGCCAAAGTCAATTTTCTCAACATTTTTGAACCATATGCAAATATAAGGTAAAACATAATAGAAAAATATAATTCTGTAATAATATAAAACAAAATAATACTATTTTAAATATACTTGGAAATGTTTACATCTTAATATATTTGTTGAATATTTACTATCAGAGAGAAATTCCATTTGTTTTAACATTCAATTCTGTCTACTTTTTTAAAACTTAATTTTTTATTTTTAATTAAAATCATTTTTATAAAATTTATTTTGATCATATTCTTGGCCTCCCCCAGCTCCTCCAAGGTATTCTCCACTTCCCTAGCAGCCCAGCATTATGTTCTTTCTTCTCTGTCTCTGTCTCTCTCAAAGGAAACTAAACCAAAAAGTTAATATCCAAATAATTAAAACCAATCATATAGCTGGGCGGTGTTGGCGCACGCCTTTAATCCCAGCACTCGGGAGGCAGAGGCAGGCGGATCTCTGTGAGTTCGAGAGCAGCCTGGTCTACAAGAGCTAGTTTCAGGACAGGCTCCAAAGCTACAGAGAAACTCTGCCTCGAAAAACCAAAAAAAAAAAGGAAAAAAAAGAAAGAAAACAATCATATTAAAAGTAGCAAGCAAAATAAATAAGAAGAACACACAATTCAAAGTCTGCTTTGTATTGACCAACTACTATTGGTCATGGGGCTTGCCCTGGAGTGAGATTTATATAGCCCGTGCAATTCCATTAGTAAAAACGGATTTTTCCACTTCCTAGCAGGCATCAGTTGTAAATAGTTTCCACTACTTCACAGCTGCTCAACCTCTGGAATCAGGGACACTTCTAGTTTTCCCTGTCTCAGCTGTGTCTAGTCATGGAACTGATGTGACACATGTGTAATGATCAAAGCTGCATTTACCGCGAGCTACATGCTCAGAGTTGACGGTTCCAAAGAGAACTCATCTCCAAACTCAGTTGCGTGTCTTGAGAAATTAGCATTCTGCGGGATGTTTTACATTCAAGGATGAGTAGACCATGTAGTTTCTGGCTGTACCAGGAACATTGAGACAAACTGCTGCCCTAGATATGTACTTTCCTAAAGCTGACATTTTCAGAAAGTGGATTATTAGCAGTAGTTAATCCTCTACAATGGGCCTAATGGTTTTAGCATAGCCTTTGGTAAAAGGTCACTTAACAGTTACCTTGAGTAAAAGATACCAAGTAACTTAACATTCTTCTCCTTCACTAAGACTATTCTCCCATTAACCTTTTAAATATAACTATATACACTTATTGAAAAGAAAAAAATCTATTAAAGTGAAATAGAATTTGTATGACTTTTTATTTTTAAAATGTATTAGTCTCACTTATATTCAAATCAACCAAAATAGATTTTATCAATGCGTCCTATGTTTCATACAAGCAAGAAATTAAGGCTTAGTGTTACCATAATACGATTACCATACTTATTATTACTAATGACTTTTTTAAATGCAAGTAAACACCTTCTCTTCAGATTGTCTTCAATAATCTCATTTGTTATTATTATAAAGATAACATACTAATGAACATTAGTTTATTGAATGTCAATATCATTGATTTAAAGATCCACTATGATTTAATATCCCTTAGTAATGGCGCAGGTCTCCTGAATGCTTCCTACAAGTCACCTAGGAATTTATGAATTAAAGTAGTAAGAAGAGTGGCTAGAGAGACTGCTCAGGGGTTAAGAGCACCCATGGCACTTGCAGAGAGCCCAGGTTTAGTTTCCAACACTCATGTATTTGGCTTACAATCATTTATAATGTTTCAGTGAATCTGATGCCATCTTCTGACCTGTGGGGCACCAGACATGCAGGAGATGCACATGCTGCCAAACACCATATGCATAAAATAAATAAGTTCAAAAAGAATTTTTTATTGCCACAAGCAACATATACCACTTAGTAGTCTTAATAAAATTAATTCATGTGGTAAATCTATGCACATGGAATGAGAATATTAACTTTAAGTGTACTTCAGATTTTATTCATCCCAACCGCTATTAAATGCTCAGCTACACCCAGTCTTCTATACATACTTTAATGATGAATAATTTCTTTTTAGTTGTATTTAGAGTCATCATTTACACTTGTGAAAACAATTTTCCTATTTTTCAATCCTCTGTGATTACCATTTATGAATATTTTCCTTGGAAAATGCTTTGTCATTTGAGCCACATGCCAGCTCTCATGTGGCTCATGAAATACCATCTCCAACTGGTAGAACCTTAGCTACTCCCAGAGACATTTTAAAATATTCCACAAGAGCTCTCTCTCCATAGCACATTGCTACAATTTTAGTAAAATGATGTTTATATGAACTGTGACTAACTGACCCAAGGCTGTAACTCAAGCTAGTCAGGAGGCTCAGGCATGGGAATCCTATACTCAAGGACTTCTTGGGTTCTAGAACAAGTTCAGAGACAACTTGGTGGAGCTTATCTCCAAAGAAGAGGTAAAAAGATATAGGGCCCAGGTAAAGTGCAGACACAAGGCCATAGGTTCAACCCCAGCCCATGCACAGACACAAACAGGATGTCATGCACAAGTGAATAAATTCCATTCCCTTTGTTGTCATTTTAGGCTAGAAATTTTCATATTATCTGGGAAAATGTAATAGCAATGAATATCGTTCCTGGAATTTTGTCTCTCTGCTGTCTCAGGGATGGTCATACATTTTAGATCAAGCATACATGAAACCAATATTGATATTAGTCCCTTGACACATTGTCAGACTTATGCTCTACTCAAGGGAAAAAGAAATCATTAAAGCAAAGAAATGAATAGGCAATTTTAGATAACCATCAGCCTAGAAAAATAAAGAAAATTACATAACAAAATAGTGGGTTGCCATGGCTTTCTTTTTCTTTTTTTGAAAGGTTTATTTATTTATTCATACAGTATCCTCCCTGCAGGCCAGAAGAGGGCACCAGGCCTCATTACAGATGGTTGTGAGCCACCATGTGGTTGTTGGGAATTGAACTCAGGACCACTGGAAGAGCAGGCAGTGCTTTTAACCACTGAGCCATCTCTCCAGCCCGCCATGGCTCTCTTAAAAAGACACTTGGGGAATCTGGCTCAAATCAAAAGCCATTTAAATTAATGAAACTGGGAAAAATATAGCTGAATAGAAGAAGTGAACTGATCAGCTGACTTAGACTTTTTAAAAACCACCATTTTCTTCAAGGTGCTCATCACATGGGCTTCAGACCTGGGTAGCAGCTGAAGGTCAGTGCAGGACTCTTCAGGACTTGCACCTGACCCTGTGAGTCTAAGAGGCTAACCTTCACCAGGTGAACGTTTAAAGTGGTAATACTTAATGAAAGCAAAATATTGTTCTGTACATTTTCTTTCAGTGAGTAAGACATGAACAGCCCAAGAAATTAAGAAATTATTTCACTGTTAAGAAATCAGAGACAAAAATCTCACAACTTCCTGTTCTTGTACCTCTTGAAATCTTCCTGGCCCACCTGCAGCCATGATCCCTGGGCCTTAGGTACAGGGCTATATTGTAAATGTGTCAGAAAAAAATAGAGGCCATGAATGTCAGATCAGGGGGAGGGGCCTAGGAAGGATTTGAGGGAGGACAGGGAAGGGCTCAAGGGAGGGAAGGGAAGGGAGAGATGAGGTAGTTATATTTTAATTTAAATTTAAAGTAAAAAACTTGCAGACTAAATTGTTATCATACATTTGAAAGAAATTTATTGAAACTCATAAACTAGACTACTATCAATATGTGTGAATATGTGAGTATGAATATGAGTGTGTAGATAGATGGATGATAGACAGATAGATAGTAAGATAGATAGATAGACAGATAGATGATAGATAGATTGATTGATCTTCATTGGACAACCTATCTTTATACACTGACCTGTTTAAATCAAAGGCTAAGTTTCAGACTGATAATAGTCTTAGTTTTGGTCTCTGTTATTTGTTACAATTCGTTACCTTTAATCCTTTAATGTACATTTTTTGATGTCTTTAATAATATTCACAGTCAAGATTATTCTTAAATGTCTGTCCAAGTCCAGACAGTAGAATTCATCATTAGTTTCTCAGACAACCATTTTTTCAAGCACCATTATGTTAATTTTCAAAGAGAGTGTTTACTAGCATGCTAAATACTTTGAAAATGAAAAAGAAATATTTCTATAACTGATCAAAAGTATTTCAGAAAAATTGTTAAGGGGTAGTGAAGCAATAAATAATGAAAACTATTTCTGGAACACAACAGCTGTGACTGAAATGCTTCATGTAAGAAGATTGCTTCACCTTGGACCCAAGTAGCCAACAAGGCCATTCACATCAGAGCTCACTCATCATTACCCTCTCCTCTCCAGAAGTATCTCTCTCCCGAGCCTATGAAACATTCTGCCCCCCCTCTTTCTCTTTCTCTCTCTTCCCCCGTCTCTCTTCCCTCTCTATCCTCTTCTCTTTTTCTCTCTCTTCCCCCCTCTCTCTCTCTTCCCTCTCTTTCTTCCCTCTCTCTCTGTCTCTCTCTTTCTCTTTCTCTTTCTCTTCCCTCTCTCTGTCTCTCTCTCCTCTTTCTCTCTCTCCTCTCTTTCTCTTTCTCTCTCTTCCCCCGTCTCTCTTCCCTCTCTATCCTCTTCTCTTTTTCTCTCTCTTCCCTCTCTCTCTCTGTCTCTCTCTCCTCTTCTCTTTTTCTCTCTCTTCCCCCTCGCTCTCTTTCTTCCCTCTCTCTCTCTGTCTCTCTTTCTCTTCCCCCTCTCTCTGTCTCTCTCTCCTCTCTCTCTCTCTCCTCTCTTTCTCTTTCTCTCTCTTCCCCCGTCTCTCTTCCCTCTCTCTCCTCTTCTCTTTTTCTCTCTTCCCTCTCTTTCTTCCCTCTCTCTCTGTCTCTCTCTTTCTCTTCCCTCTCTCTGTCTCTCTCTCTCTCTTCCCTCTCTCTCTCTCTCTCTCTCTTCCCTCTCTCTGTCTCTCTCTCCTCTCTCTGTCTCTCTCTGTGTCTCTCTCTGTGTCTTTCTCTCTCTCTGTCTCTCTCTCACCCCCCCTTTCTCTCTCTCTCTGTTCCACTTCCTCACACACCACTTGCTCACAGTTCCTGATGGAACTTCCTTGAGTCAGGGCCCCTGGTTGAATCACAAGGGGCACTTGGTTATGTGCTGTCTGCTACAGCCACAAGGCATACCACGGAACTGTCGCTTTTCTTCTCTTGGTATGATGGTGGTGCCAGGCTGGCTCACAGTTCATTGTGCTCCCCCACCCCCACACGCTCACTGAGAGTCTTGGAGGGGAAGCCATCTGTGTCCTCTGCTCATTCAGGCCTGGAAAGTGCACAGTGACTTCTGATTGGTCGGCTATTGCTAAGGGCCAGGTCTTGGTTAAAGGCGTTGAAGCAGCCAAGGGAGCTTATACTGATGTCTGTGACTCGTGTCACTGAGGAATGTGCTGAGGCCTGTAGTCTGGGCTGTCACCTAAAGTGTGTGAGGACCACATGGCCGCAGAAATCATGCTGATCTGGGTGATCTGTGCTGCCAATTGGAGCCATGAGAATATCCAGGCCTGGGCTGCTGCCAAGAGCCATGTCTGGTTCTGTCATACTGCCTCAGTTGGAAATTAAGACTTTCCCTTTTGATATGAATAACGCTTAAATTTTCAAAAGAAAACAATAATTTTTTCCGACAGTAATCTCTGAAGTCTCATGGCACATGTGAGGGGAATAAACCTACAGATCCCCAAACAGGAGGGTTTCCACACACTGGGACAGCAACTGGATATCCAAGAGGAGTCCCAGTGAAAGCTAATTACCAGCGGTGTGGCAGAAACCAGGGGGCTCAAGCCAGTCCATTAACTCGTGGCAATGAACACTTGTAAGTCAAGACGAATGGAGTTAAATGTAAACTGTGTGGCTCAACAAGGCCACACTACAGCTTCCACGAGGAGATTCTTTTCCTTTGTTGTTTTGTTTTGGCAGGGAGGTTGTCAGGGCAGAGGGCTAATGTGAGGGGATCTGGAGATGAATAGAATCAGATTGCATGATGTGAAATACATGAAGAGTCAATAAAAGTTTTTTAAAAAGATAGCTTAGGTCTCACGCTGCAAAGCAGAGCATAAGATAAATCACGGAATTCGTGATCAGAAAAAGTAAGACTGTACTTAAGATCCAAGTCTTTGTTAAATGATACATTGAGATGAATAAGATGCAGCTAGTTAAGGGTGGCTTTTCAGAAGCCAACTTTCATGAAAAGAAGTCTCATCCTTAAATCAATTCTGAGAAAGTGAGCTCAACTATAGAGTTAATATAATTACCAATCCATAAGGAAAGATTTAAAATTCTTATATAAAGCAAAACCAATATTGAGAATTGCCTACATATTTTGCTGTCGAAGTCTTTGTGATAAAACATTATCCTTTATAAAAGTAGCCTTGGTCATGTTGTGTCTTCACAGCAATTGGAACCTTATCTAAAATAATAAGCATCAATATGAAGAAATCTGAATTGTAATAGATTCTGTTTTTCATAATCCCTTACAATGTTAAACTCAACATTCTACTGCTGGATGTGTTTAGATGTAGTGGTATTTTGATAAGTATCCCATTAATCATTCTATTGACCTATTATTTCTCTTAGAGATGGAGAGAAAACCAAATCTTGGCTACTTAAAAGTGACACTGCTTTAGGAAACTAAAAATCGTTAAAACTCAAAGCAACAAAGATTCCTGCCTTAGTTAGCTCTATAAATTACTATAATTAACATTCTTGACTGTACTTGTTTCACTTTATTTTTATGCCACAATATGAGGAGCATCCCTAAGTGATTGTTAATTATTTTTATTTTCTTTTTTTAGGGTTTTTTTTTTTTTGTGTGTGTGTGTGTGTGTGTGTGTGTGTGTGTGTGAGAGAGAGAGAGAGAGAGAGAGAGAGAGAGAGAGAGAGAGAGAGAGAGAGGGGGGGGGTTCTCTGTAGCTTGTGAGCCTATCCTGGAACTAGTTCTTTTAGATGTAGACTAGACTGGCCTCAAACTTGCAGAGATCTGCCTGCATCT